>BMAW01106510.1:892-41899 GCA_019974015.1 Nephila pilipes
TTCTGGTCCGATCGACTTAAAATTTTGACACGTTTCAAGCAAAGGTTCGTACTCTAGAGAGACCTGGTTACTGGTTTACTACGAGCGCCATCTCTGGGTTAGTCTCGGGAGTTATTGATTGATGTGTTAATGGTAATTGAATGGATACAAACTGTATCACAAGGACTGGAACAGGGTGATGGAAAGTAACTGTCGAGTATTTTTTTGGACGAATGCCAGTGAGATTCGAATATCCATTAATGGTAAAGCTACTGGGGAGAAATGTCTTCTACCCATCCAATATGAACTCAGCAGATTTGGACCATCGATGGAAATAAGTGAATCCATGGAGGTCCAGAAGAGAAATAGGACAGTAGACGGAATCACCAGGACAACATTTGTACCAGTAAGGCAAGAACACTTTTTCCTCTTCTGCTGTGACTGTTGCTGAGTTCTTCAAATAGTGCACAGGTATAAATACCACAATACCGCAGGTATGCACGCAGAACACTACTCGCAATTTGCATATCTGTGCGAATGCAGAAATTAATTATTCTAAAGTGATGCATCTTGGCAAGTTGAGAAGATGCAAGTGGTTCGTGCCACTTTTTGAATGGTGAGAAAGTGGCCAGCAGTTTAACCTTATGATGGTTATGAAAGAGCCCAGTTCGCATAAGATTAGCGCACCATAATGCATGCAGACGAGTTCAGATCGTCCGAAGTATTTCGACCCAAATTGGTGCAGCCATGTCCTACTCGCATAGCAAAACTTTTCTCCAATACGCACTAACGAGCTGATTTCATCGACGTATATTATCCTACGTTGCTTGTGTTTTAAACGATACCTCCTGACAAAATTTAGTCAGTTTGATAGCATACAGACGGCAGTACGGACAATGTGAAATGAGTATACAGAGTACTTTTGCATATTGAGATAAAATGTTATCGATCGAACTGTTTTTGATCTAGTTATTTTTCTTGAGTAATTTGGCGACAGTTTGTTATTGAAATTGCTCAAAAGCGAAAGCTAGATAATTCTGATAAGAAATTATTTATATATATATTTGATGATGATGAATATTTCCCTGTCTTAAAGTGTATCACGTACAAAAGGAATATTTCATAAAGTTTTAAATTGCTTGAGTATACTTAGATATCTTAAATTAATATCAAGCTAATATTTCTAATATTTATCATTTGCTGAATTGTTTTAAGGGCCAGTTACAATTGTTGTAAAAATTACATTGATATACCTCAAATAATTCTTTAAGGACTATGTTTTAAAAGCGAGCGAGCTATCTGTATCACCGTCATAAAAAGTGTGACATTTTCAGAAGCCTCAATAGAGAAAACGGTTGTCACTTTCAGCAACTGAGAGCATAAGATAGTGATTCTACTTACCCCGTCAAAGGGTTAAGAAGAGCCGACAAAAACAATAAAGAAATTAATGAGATGTCAAAGGCTGCTTATAGAAATAATAAACTCACATAAAAGACAGTTCTTTTCAAATGAATTAGAAATTTCAATGGGGGCTATGAAGATTGTAGGAATGAGGTAAGTCAAGATGACCTTCCAGCTCCATTGTTACGGACTACATCGAAAACGCGTGGACTTTTGTCCTTGCAAAGCGAAGATGCATAGTTCGAAAGATCCCTGACGAACTAATATCAGCGAAATCGTCTGTGCACACAATTCTGCATGAAGTCTCTTAAATGTTTTGGACGTTCGTGTGTGTCGAGACAGGATAAATTTGTATCATGGCGAAGGTTGACTTCTGGTTCAAGACAATACCCTTTCACATTCTGCAATGATTGTGTGCCAGTTTCTGATCAGAAATGTGAGCGCCAAGCTCGAATTTCATCTCTGCTAGTCAGATCTAATCATGTGTTATTTTTCCTGTTTCCTTAATCTTTAGAATTCGGCTGAATTCTCTGCAAAATATTCCTTCCACTCGACGCTTTTTGGACAAAGAGAAATTTTCTTTCCTTCTCTCGAAAGTCATGTATGTTCATTTTCACCACACGTGGTATTATTAAAGTTTTCCTGTTATAATGGGGGGGGATAAGAATTGGGAGGGATTGATATGGGAGGATTTTTAGCTAGTAATCATTCATGAATAAGAAAGACCTTAATTTTTGACGCAATATTATATTACAATACTTTTTATTAAATCCCTGGTTTCATTTTTAATTAAATAACTTAAAAATAATTAAAGGCACTTTTTTCATTTATGAGTATTATGAATTTTAAGATATGTATACGTTTTTTAAGAAAGTTCTAAAATTAAAAAATATATTTTCAAGAGTTTGATGTACAGCATTTAAGGAATACTAAAAGAATAAAATTTATCTGAATGACATGTTGAATAGCAATTATATATAAATAAAAAAGATTGTATTTATAACTTTTATTTGCCAGAATTCGAGATCCTGATTACCCGGTTACTGCGGAGCTTTTGCGATTAAATTTGAGCAAGTGAGGTTTAAAAAAAGTAATTTTCAATTTAAATGAATACGTTTCAAATATACTGAATATAAACCAAAGTACAGAAATGAAAAGCAAAACTTTCAACTAATTTCATATATTCCAATGAAAATAAAGTGTAAGATATTTTTGATATTATAAATGTTTTTCTGAATCTTTAATCGATGAAAAAGAAACTAATTTATTTTTTAAATTTTAAATACTTCAAAATTCGTTGACACATCTAAATCAACCTCATTATTATCTTCCAAAATGATTTTCTAATTCTTCTCCAAACTCTGAATCACTATTATCAAACTTTTCTTCAATTAAAACACTCATCAAATTCTCAAATTCCATTTGAATAAAAAAAATTCGAAGTATTCTAAAAGCACGAAGAAAAACAAGAAAAAAAATCGTCTGCCATGGACAGCCTACAATTATCGAATGAAGTATGAATTTTCAAAATCGAAACTGGTTGTTCAAAAACGTCACCAATGATAAGGAATACGCTCACAACCTGATGACATTGGTGAAAAATATCCCCACCAATCTACGATCAATGGTAGCACAGTCATAAAAATGGGCCAGAAAAATCCTTCTGGAAAAAAAGGGGGAATGAACTATCTCTGAATAGCTTAATACAGCAATTGTACCGTAACGAAGTAAATGAGAAAAAATATTTTGGTGCACCATACGTACCGCTTAGTTTTGAAGTTTAATGTAATAAGTCATGCGATGGCATCATTGGGACGATGTTGAGACAAAAAGACGAAGCCGGTGATCAGCCTAACTCCTGAGGCCTAATAGGAATGTTTCGAAAGATAGAAATAGCCATAGGATAAGAGCATTGTTTGAAATGGAGAGTATTCTGAAGGGAATTAAAACTTTTTACCATACATTTTGTTTAATAAAGTAGTTATATTCACATGTATTTATTGGACACACTATGTATAAAAGTGAAACAGATCCACCCTTGTAACTTCCTGACAATTTCTATCCCAAACATGTTTGCAATTCTGCTACACAAATAGTGTCATATGCAATGATGAACTGTTCTGTATAAATAAGTCATAATATTGTTGTAAATCATTGAATATTTTTCACCAATATTTACGAGGGCCGTTTCTTTCAAATTCAGATAAACCATAAGAAACAAGAGTATGGAACAAGAGTAATTTGTCCCCAAAAGTTAAAAAGAAGCTGGATTACTTTTGAATATAATAACCATGAAGATACAGGCATTTGAGGCATTGGTGGACGAACTTTCCGTTCCCCTCATGGAGGGACGTTGCCACCAGTGATGTGAAATGGACTTGCACTTTGTTTCGAAGCTCCTCATTTGTCTGAAGCTTTGGTCTCTTAGCCAGTTCTTTAATTTAGGGAAGAGATGAAAATCGTACATCGCTTAGAGCTACACGCCGGATGATCAAACGCATCCTATTTGAACTGCTCCAGAAGCTGTTTGATTACAGCAAAACTGTAAGGGTCATTAGGAGGTCATGAATGAGGACAATCGAAACCAGCATTCCTCTTCTTTTGTTTCGAATACCATTATGCAGTCATCATAAAGTCTTAAATAAAATAATTGCATTGATCGTAGTCCCCAGTTCCATAAACTCACAAGCAAGACACTTTTTAAGTCCCAACAACCGGTGGCCATACCCGTTCTGCTGTTGAAGGTTTACTTGAACAGATTAACATTCTTATTCCCTTTCTCTGTGAACGTCGGTTCGCCCTTCTTTAAATTGTCTATACCAATCACTCACAACTCATTAACCATAAAGTATTCACCGTATACTCTGCTCATTTTTCGGCGAATTTCTGCTGCATATGAAAAGTGGAAAGACAAGCAGAAATTGAACAGTGGCATACAATCTACCTGGAGCCTGCCACCATGTGGATGGTTACCAAATGAGATCAGCTCTTCCTGTTTTATTGTGCGTGATGATTATAAATGAATGAACAGGAAAAAGGACTAGGACCGAGGAATAATCAATCCTGACAAATGTTTTTTTTGTTTGTTTTTCGCTCAATTTATTTTAACACTGTAACTTTCGGTTCATTTAATCCGTAGTTTAGTACCTATGGACCCATACTATCATGTCTTAACGGGGATAGATTATATGTAGTAGATTGGGAAAACAGTTCACGCAGTCTCTTGAATCTACAGTCAAAATATATAAATGAATAAAATTTGTAAATAAAGAAAGAATTCTTATGATATGTAACATCAGGTTGTATTTTTGTTTACTATGTGTGCGAGAGTACACATTAAATATTTTTGTCATTACTCTGTCGTTACTTTACAGCTATTATTTCATAGACAAACCATTTTATTATGGGTCCAAAATTTCAGAGGAATATGTTCGGCCTTAAAGCGTAAATCTCATAGCATACTCGCAGCTTACGGACACAACAACAAGTCGAATCAGTGAGACAAGCCGTTCTCTGATCTCCGCAACATTCAGCCCATATGCCTGCTATTGTTATTGGGATTTCTATCGGAGTGTAAGAAGAGTTCTATACTTAGACCTGAAGTCTTATCTTTACAAAATAATGGTCATGCGAGTACTTAATGACCGTGATTGGACTAACTGCAGTACATCTGAGATTATTCTGCAAAATATTCCATATGACGTTGTTCTTCTTTCAAATGATGGAGCCCATTTGCATTTGTTAGATGTATGAAGAAACATAACTTTTGCTACTGGACTCAAATCCATGTAAGACCTCTCCATTGGGATCGAGATACTGTTTGGTATGCTGTTGCATATTTTGGGACTTACGAGATCCTTCATCAGTAGACCAAATGTTGCTTCTAAATGTAACATTTACAAACAATCAATCAAATTATTTTCTGTATGTATGTTTCATACTCGTTTTGTTCATTATAAAGACGATTTTCTGCATGTTTCTTTTTATTTTCCTTTCCCCTTTGCTTCGGTGAATCCGGATTTTCGATATCTCTGACCAATTTGGGTCTCAATTAATCCGACTTAACCAAGTTCTAATGTATAGTATTATTAGTGTACTTTAACGATATGATGACGACGTGTATTTTATTTTCCAGTACTTTCGACCGATCTTACAGATTGAAGGACACAGAGCAGGGTCCAATCCCAAACGACACTGTTTTGGTCGTTGACACCAAAACTAGTAAGCTGCTGTACAGTTGGGGAGCAAATAGGCAAGTTAATTTTTAGTACATACTCAGTTTTATTTTCTCTTTTCACAAACATTAGACCTGCTATATTTAATGACATAAAAAGCAGAAAACTTTTTTTTTATCTTAGATTTTTTTTTTCATTAAAAGTGCTACTACAAATTTATGTTTTTGAATGAATTTACGGTTTTTAAAACGAATACTATTTTTTTTAAAAAACCAGATACTTTGAATTGAAAACTAGTATCTGATTTCTTTTCTGCCATTTAGAGATTTTCGTAATTTTCTGTAACATGCTTTTCATTCTCAAATTAATAACCCTGAAAAGTGACGAGGCTAAGATTATTATCAAGAAATTAACGAGTAATAGAAAATATTTACTTTTAATGAAACACAAAACAGTAGCAACGTATTTCAATAGCTAATCAGCTACGTCAAATTTATCAAACAGTCATATATATGCAATAAATATTGCTCAGATTAATAAATTTTCAATTCTATTCATATACAATAGATGGCGAAACATGTAGTATTTATAAAATTTAATTATTTTTATTTAAGAAACTTAGTATCATATCAGTTTTTTTTTAAAAAAAAAAAATATGTGGATAATTTTACCGTTTTTGTTCTTAGTGAAATCATTATATTATTTTTTACTGATTTGTCATTTTTGGACAGGATCATTTAGATAATATGCCATTAGAAATTCGTGGAAGTGTGTATTAAATTTAAATTTCTTTCTATGCTAAATAGAAAAATAATGTATTTATGTGAATTTTTCAATTAAGTAAGTTATGTAGAAGTAGTTATTTTTAAATTTATTCCCTTTTGCATTCTTTTTGCATTTTCGCTACAATTTTGTTTTCTCATGTTCATATTTTACATTTGCTCGGTATTTAACAATTTTGTTAGGAAGCAATTGCTGAGTGGGATGATTTGGATCCATTAAAACCTCTTTAACCACGCATTTCAGTCCCAAGTTTGAAATAACAAATTTTAATTACTTTATATCCTTGCATTGTTTCCTTATTTTCTCAGTTGATTTGAATTTTTCAAAATAAAAAAATATTTATACATTTTTGAACAGATATAAGAATATATATATATATATATATATATATTCTTTTATCTGTTTATGTTTGAATCATAATTCTTAAAATTTAATTAATAATTTTAAAAATAGATAGTTCTAATAGTACTTATTTATTTATGATTATGAAAATTTTTGGATATTTTTTTCCATGCAGAAGTAAAGAAGCACTCCTTAATGCTTTGATTTTAACATCGTAATTGATGTCCCTGTTAGTTCGTATTAACCAAATTCACACACGAAATGTGGAAGCGGCATTCGACTAAGAAAAGATAAAACAATATGAACTACATGGTGAAAACACAAACAAGAGAAAGGAAAAGGCTACCAATTCACGAGGTCTTATACTCAGTGAGGATTACTTCTGACGTCATTTAGAATCTTGTAGGATTGACTATCTCCGAGTGTTAAAGTAATTTATATGCATGGAAATTGCATGGAGATAATTCGGTTTGGCTTCAGAATTAATTAAAATTATATAGAAAGGGATAACGCGGGTCCATCACAATTCCCCCCTTCTCTAAGGATGTACTCTTGGAGATTTTTTTTCCAGTCATTTCACTTTTTGAAGTACAAACGCCCAAACCTGTCTGGTAGTATGGTCAATTAATATATGAAAAAATATTTTATATATATTTGTATATATATATATACTATATATATATATATATATATATATATATATATATATAACATATATTCTATATATATATATATATATGTATATATATTAATGTCATCATATCGTAATGTACGGGTAATATTATGATATTGCAATTGCATCGTATTCAGTGATATTGTGTTATTATTGAAAAACGCGATTGATATTGTGTGGCCGTGAAATGATGGTAACGATGGCAATGATAACGTTGACGATGGCGCTGACCAATGACAGCGCTGGTAACCGTATCATAACCAATGTGTGCCGTGTGTGTGTGTGTGTGTGTGGTAGTAACATGTGTCATGTCAGCTATGTGTGCAGTCACAATGTGTGTGTGTAGCGTATGTGTAGTAACCAATGTGTACCAATGACTGTGTGTGTACGTTGTGTGTGTGTGTGTGTGTGTCGTGTGCAGCGTGGCCAGCAATGCGGTGTAGCAGCATGTGTATGTTTGTAATATGTGTCTGTGTGTCAAAATGTGTGTGTGTGTGTCATGTGTATTGGCAATAACGTTGTGTGTGTGTTTTGTCATGTATGTAATAGCCCAATAATAAGTAACCAACAATACTGATCAATAATACATGTGTGTGTGGCCAATGAAAAGTAGCTGTGTATGTGTATGATTACATGGTGTTATTATTATTGTGTAATATTATTATGCAGTATGATAAATATGGTAAACACCATATATATAACATATATATATATATAGTATATTATTGTACTCTATATATATATATATAGTATATTGTATATATATACAATATGCCATATATATACAATATACTATATATATATATAATATACTATATAATATATACTCCAACAAAAATATATAATAAATATATAATAAAATATATAATTAAAATTGGCTCTTGAAATAATTTCTAGTTTACCAGCAGAGCTTGAGGAAGAGAATTGTATGCTCAGGAAGATATGCTAAAATGATTCGAAAATGCAGCTGTGGTGCGCATTACATAGTCCGGTAGAAGGGTTTAACTTTGTTCTCAAAACAGAGCTATAAAATAGGCAACTTAACAAAGCTTGTGAGTGGCACATGTTTATAAAGGAAGAGTTGAGGCGGGCAGCTGCCATTACGCCGTTCTGCCAGAACAATACTTAGAGGCTACAAGTTTGAGAGGAGAGAATCTTCGGCAGTAGAGCTGGATGATCAGCTAGGCGACAAGCTCATCAATTTGGCACTCTCTGGTGTATTTGCTTGAGAGTGGCCAGGACCATTAATTCGACTAGATATCATTTACACGAACTAGGCTTGGACACTTCCTCGTGAACCAGTCGTCTTGAGAGACCGACATCAGTAAGAAATGCACAGTACAATAACTGCTCCATCAATTCACCAATGGATCTACATCTTCGCGCTACAGAGGTTCAACAAAATTATTAAATCCTCCGTTCTTTTGCCTTTCTCTGAAATAAATGAAATTCTTTTTTCTTTGATTTTTCTAATCATTTACTTATATTAAGTATTTATTATGTATGTAAAAGAATTTCATTCATTTGATGACTCCTTGGTATAATTTTTTGTGCATGGTATATATAGTAGTTAGATATACCAATTATGTCAACTAAAAATACATTCAAATGAGTTTTATCAAGGTGGGGAACAACTTTTAGCAATCGCCCTTTTTTAAATTATTATTATTAGTTTGATACAATTAAACACCATAACAGCCTAAGACAGTTGGCATGGGAGTAATTAAAGTTTTTTCCAACTCTGAATGGTTGAATTGATGAAGAGCAGTATCTAACTCTTTTAGAAGCCTGAATAAACAAGGTACAACAATTTCATGCTACAAATTTTCTTTTCGAAACAATATCATCAACTCTCACTGTATTTACTACTATTTAATGTTTCTATCTCTTTGATGAGTTTTCAATCTCTTCTGATCAGAAAAAAAATGATCTGCATTGAATGTAGTATAAAATAGAATTACCTTGTTTACATATCGGCTTGCAGGGACCTTCATGAAATTGCTTTCCACTTTCTCACAACACTTTCTTTTCAAGAATGTAGAAAGCGGTCATAGCAATAAGTGGCCAAGGACGCTTTCACCTCTCCCTATATCAAGGCGACAGTTGGAACAGCTTATTTCTGGATGCGCAGTTATGGAAATTACGATATTTGCATGCACCAACAGCAATATTAATCATTCTTTTATGTAGCTATCAGAAGAACTGAAGCAGCAAAGCAAAGAAGAAAAGAGGTTATTTTCTTCCTCGTCAGTCAATTGCTCTCATCACCTAAAGTTGAACGGGCTCCTCTCCTGGATAGAAAGCCAGCTTTCCAGCATCCATCAGTATTGAACCAGCAGGCTCATCCTGGAGGCAGGACATCAGGAAACATCACAGAAAATTCGCATCAGAGAAGATTCGTAGTCGTTCTCTCCATGCCAGCTAATCTTGGATACTATGTGGTGTTTTCTGGATACTACAAATCTTGGCATATTGTTTTTTATGAAATGTTAAACTAACTGAATTTTGTCCGATCCAAACAGATGATGTTTTCTCCACAATAATATATATATATATATATATATATATTTTGTAATAAATTTAACTTAATTCACATTAAATTTCTCACTTAAATAACAGATTTACCTAAGTTGCCACTATATATCGCTAAACATGATAATGTTCTATACATTATTTCCTGATAACAATTCCTTGTTTCTTTTTTTAATTAACTCATCACGCGTTCTAAAGTTAAACTTTGACAGTATATAATATAAGGACAAGACCTACCAGACTTTAGGTCTATATTTATCTTCCCTGGAAGTCCCTCTATTCAGACAGTTTGGACTCGACGTTTAACTGAATTTTCCCTCATATAAATAGTAAACCACAGCTGAAAAACTAGCGCTCTCCTCTTCTTATTGCTCTTCTTATACTCTCTCATTTTACCTTACTGCTGTTTCTTTATGCCATCTGACGTCATCACAGGTTTGTGGCGGTAGCTTCGCTCCCGCCGTTGTCAGGCCAGCTAAAGGTGTCTGCAGTATAGAATAAAGGAATGTTTCTACATCTCGCGTATGGAATGAGTTGTTAATGTTGGAACCAATAGTTAAAGTCGTACGTTTACACACACACACACACAATGCTACACACACACACACGACACCACACGACACACACACACACACACACCACAGCTATAAATGACAACATCAATTAATATTCAGTTTTGAGACCGATCACTGTTCACTTTGTGATTTTTATCTGAATTGGCATGATCTCTAAATTCAGTATAAGGCTCTACTGCCTATAGCTGTTAAAGTTCTCCAACCTTGTGTACCTTTCTCTCAGAACGAGAAGTTAGATAATGAAATTTTATGGAGTTAGATAAACACGTTTCATTTTAATAGGCTTTTTCCCTATAAGTAAATATGAAAACTTTAATTTTAGTTATTTAATGGCAGTCACGTCTTAAATTAGCATTTTGCAATTTAACATGGCATAAAAATAAATATTCTCTAAAGAAATCATTACTCCTCATTAAAGAGTAATACTGATCATACAATTAAACACTGAGTTCTTGTTTCATAGATATTAAGAAAAAGAAACATGAGCCTGAAAAATTCATCTTTTGGAAAAATCTCATTTAAAGATTTCATTCAGATACTATTACTGTTGATTAAGAAGTTCAATTTAATAAAATCTTGCTTTGTGTGAGAAATTATCACCTTCTTTAGTCTCATAAGAGTTTTCGAATTTCCTTTTGTATTTTTATTTTCTTTTCTGACATTTTTTAGACATTTGGATAGAATCCGTTCTCTGCGTTCTGTGCTTGATTCCTCCATACTTTTCACGCGGGATTTTCTGTCCCGCATAAAGTACGACACTTTGTTATATTGCCTACAATACAGCAAGAAAAAGAGTCAAAAATACGAAATTTTAAGGTTTCGGTGGTCACACATACAGTTTTTGGTAAACGAGTCCAGATGACACTATTCACAGATTCATTAGGATTCTGTTTTTCCCCATAAATGGGAAATAGAAGCTCATACCTAAGAAGCATAAGGGGAATACCTTAGAAGCTCTAGATTATTCAAGCCTCTAAATACAAGCTTGATGACTTCCATTATTGGTAAAGAAGCATACGTATCCGTGTTGTGATCATACATTTTGTCTTTTGCTTGAAAGTAACCTCATCCACTTTCACTAAGAAAACCTCATCCACTTTCAGATCCAATTGGACAGAGCTATTACTCAGTACTGGATATTGTTGACGATGATTAATGATGAAACTCGCCTCTTCGATTGTAACGACAGCAAAGGACTACCAAATCAAAACTGACTTATGAATCAATGTCAAATTTTTTTCAGCTTCTTCTAACCGAAGGCAGCATCCGATGGTATCAATAATTTACCTCAATGATACCATCTGTTTTAATATGCAAGTATTTTTTGAACCATTCACGTTTATTTTTCTTTTTCAGGTTTTACATGCCCCATGGTCTTACTGTGGATCCCTTTGGAAATACTTGGGTGACAGATGTCGGTTTGCACCAGGTATGAAAAATCTTTTTAATTCACCACAGTTTTGAACCATTGGATCCGTTGAGTAGCGGGGCGGTTGCACATTAAATCCGTCGGGGATCCAAGCCCTCCCGTTAGAATAAAGTGAAAATTAAGTAGAGGAGTTCCAGCTCATAAGTTGAACTCATCACTTGACCGAAGCACAAAATTATGAGAAACGTAGCCCTCGAGTTACTTCTAAGTGGGACGTTCATAACCATTAAATCAATAAAACGTAACTTTTAACACAGAAGAAAAATTGCCAAAAATTGGAGTGAGTTTTTTTGTTTGTTGGCAATATTAAATTATGATCGTTAAAACTTAATTTTGGGATACGCATTGTAGTCCGTCACGTATTAAGGTGGAAAAATACGGTAATCTTAATAAGTATTAATTAGTTCTCTTTTTCATTAATCAAAACGCTCAACAATTTTTTCTGTATCTTTCTGGTACTTTCATCATGCCTTTTGATTCTCTTCGTGTTCAGAAAGTCTCATTAGTGATTTCAGTGCTTACGATTCTTTCTAATTTATTACTAATGATATATATTGCAATATATATATTGCGTGTATGTACTTAATACCGTTAGAATGTAGAAGAGATAAGAACACTATACTCGTTTAAAATTTTATATTAACGAAAAAAATAAGAATATCACAATTCAATTAAAATGTGTAAAAAGATTGAACGCTTGCTGATTCAGATAACATCAAGGTAAAGCAAAGTCAGAAGACTTTTGACCTACGTTAATTTCAAAACGATGAAAAGCTGCTACGCTGCAGAAGATCTTCACAGTTACCACACGTACATTCAGTATAACTGCAGTCGAAAATATATTTAACATTTATTTAACTTCTATTTTAATTTTAACGCTCAAAGTAAACCCATTCTCTGAGAGGAAAAAAGACAGGGATTATTTGATAAACACCCGATGGTTGTTAATTATATTTCTCTTCTTTGACGTAGGTGTTTATGTTCCCTTCTCGCCTGGCCAACCCTGATCTGATGATCGGCGACCCCTTCATTCCGGGTGCGGGCAGGAACCACCTGTGCCAGCCCTCCGATGTGGCAGTCCTGAAGAGTGGCCACTTCTTCGTGAGTGACGGATACTGCAACTCCCGCGTCCTCATGTTCGGACCCGACGGAAAGCTTCTCAGCGAAATCGGGGCAAGAGGTGATCTTTCCTCTCGTTTCATTCGTATTCTATTTCGTCAACGGCTCGCGAGAGAAATTTCTACCATTCCTTGTTTTTTGTACTTTGCTAACACAAGTTCACGTTGTGTCATACCAAAGCGTAAGCAACCGATTTCACAACGAATTAACACAGCTATCGAAAATAAGCGAAAATTTACGCATGTACGATAAAGAATTTTTCTTAAAATCATTTACAAAATTATTTTTGTGAGTGTGCAGAGATAAAAAAACGATTCAAAATATTATAAGATGCTCTTTAATTTTCCATTTGGAATATTGTGAGAGTAGAATGAAACTTACGGAATTTATATTTCTCAAATTTAGACTCTTATGATTACGAGGATCTTTCAATAAGTCAGTAGAAAATCCAAGAGATGGCGCTCGTAGCATCGAAAATGGTTTGGTGTTAGTTTGCATCATGACTCACCAGACAGCTGTCTCGGTTACTCGTATTTTGTGATCATGACGCCTTTCACGCCTCAAAAATTCTTCGCCACAACTTTTTCGACCGATTAGACCATCCTCACCTTCTTTGGAGCAGATTCATCAGACGCAATTCATTGTTACTTGGTTTCCGGCGTGTAACGATGAATCCATTTATCATCGATGGTGACGACGATATCATCGACGGTGTTATTGTATCATCGACGTGGCAGCAATTTAATTTCGATTGCTGCCATGTTAAATGACTACCATATGGTAGCAAATGACTACCAAATCAAAACTAACTTATGAATCAATGTCAAATTTGTTTCGGTTCCGTTTAACAGATGGAAGTAGTCAATGGTAACAACGCCTTACCTTATTGATGTCATTTGTCTTAAAATACAAGTACTTTTTGAAGCACCTTCATATTAAAAAGTACTAAAGAGAACAATGGCTATTTTAGGAAATGGCCTAGGCTCGTGCTCGCATGCTATCCTAATTGCTGTATCTGAATGAAAATTAAGGTATTTCGAAGTTGAAGAACTTTAATATGAAATAAATAATTTGTGCGCATTTTATTACAACAAGAATGAGAAATTTTCAAAAAGATTTTTTTGAAACCTCTTACGTTTAGATAGAGTAGACGCTTCTTCTTCTTTTTTTTTTTTAAACATGATTGTTATTAATATTGAATAACTTGTTAGTAAAATAGTTGAAAGAAATTCCTTAAGTAACAAACGAGTACATTTTCACTGAATGTTTCAAACACTGATTATTTCTATAGATCAAACTCGTGGTGAACAGTGAACGTTCTTGCAATGGTACTAAAAACATTTTAAGGCCCTCGTGTACCGGCCATTTTGATTTCGTAAGCGTAATGTTATTCCTATGGTATTCCTACTACTGTCCTCAAATATTGGATATTTTAACTAATGGAATGCAGAAAAATGCAATCGATAGAGCAAAAAAATAATAAAGGTTTCTTTTTGCGGAATTACACCCCTCTCTTCAATGTTCACAAATATTTTAGAATACTTTTTAAAAACCAGAAAAAAAAACGAGTTATAAAAATAATGTTACAATTTTTTTTTTATAAATCGGAAGAAAAATATAATTTCGTGAAAGTCTTCATAATTTTTGTTCGTTCGGTTGCACTTTTTTCACATTCAAATAGATAAAATAGCAAATATTCGAGGACTGTTGTAGGAGTTCCATAGGATTCAGACTACGTTAACGAAATCGTAGCACTAAAACGCCTTATCTGGTTACATTTTTACAATTTTCAAATGTGCATAACTATTGATAAAATATCATAACACTCACCGATGATTCTCACATATTGGAATGTAAAATTCAGTAAAGTTGGAGTGTCTGAATATTTGAAATATTTGCCAGTGAAATTTTATAATATAATAATTAAAACTCGCCATAAAATTATTTTCACGTGTCGAAGATCTTATTAGTAAAATCAGTTATTTACTCTATTAAAAGGAAATAAATCTGTCGCATCCAGAACTCCTCCCATTCACTTTCATTAATCCCTAAACACAAGATATACCCCAAAGTGGGAAGAAAGATAGCAGAGGAGAAATACCATCCAGAGGAAGAAAACATTCATCGTAACGTTATTCTTGTTTTGTTAATTTTTTTAAAATGTAAATGAAATTTTATATACAGATTTAATAGATTAAAATCAAGGTTTCAATTCTCTAGAAATGAAATTTTGTTATTTGTTTCAGATGGCATGGTGGTCCCTCACAGTTTGACGCTGGTGCCCGAGCACGACGCGGTGTGTGTGGCCGATCGGGAGAACGGACGCGTCCTCTGTTACGCCACGGGAATGGACGGATCGGAACCAGGAATGCCCCTCGCGTCCATCGAGAACCAGGGTCTTGGAAGGGTATTTGCCATCGACACAAGAGGTGAGTCGCTACTCTTGTGCTGTTCCTTCAAAGCCGAATATTCGCCGCAGCAATTAATTCCCACACAAATTAACCTTTGTTGCAGATGTTTCGTGTGTAAGGTTATTGTCATAAAAAACAGCCCCAAAATTCAAGAAAAAAGCAGCAAATTATAAGTGGCCGGACACTAATAAGCTGTCTCTGCCTTCCACAACCTACACTTTGGCTTCTCGCCTGCCCTTGTGCTCTTCACTTACAAGCAACATCCTTTTTAGGCTCGTCCTTTGCACGGTAGAGTGATACAGGAATTACGCAACAAACCTCAACAAGACTTTCATTTTATCCTATCGGAATGGTCATAAACATTCTGCCTAAAGACGACAAAAACTGTTTTCTCTCTTGTCGCTGAAACGTTCAATTACGTATGATTTTATTAAGAGTCGCGTGAGTTCTTAGATTATCTCTGTGAAACACTTGAGAGAACTTTGAATTCAGATTTCGTTAAGTTGTAACATTGGGCAGTATTCGCGAAATTTCTCTAACACTGGATCTCCTTTCTGACTTTATATTAAAGTTTCCAGCTTCTTTCCAACCAAATGATACGTGTTGATGCAAATTAAGTAAACTTCAGTAATGTAGTGAATCGATATAATCATATACAAAAGCAACAAATAATTGAATTAAGATAATAATAAGTTGGTGCTAATGGGAAAGGTACTAGTGCGATGTCCTAGGAAGTCTTGATACATATCTACTTGGTCTCTTGAGATTAGGATCAAACGCTGCCTGATTGATTGAATATCTGAAGGACGGACTAGCGTCGCATTGCGGTAAGCGTATTCTTTGATATATTACGGATTTTTTTTTTAGAATTCGTCATTAAAGATTTGATATTGGTTGAGAGCATCCCCTTCATCGGAACTTTATAAAACTTTATTGTTGAAATATAATTGACTATTTTAGTTACTTTGTCTCTGTGATTGAACTTAAGTTCTAACTTAGACTGAGGGATTTTAGTAACATTTAAGATTACAGACGAGACGGGTAATAGGATAATATCCCAAAGATTAGTAGGCATGGCGTAGAAGTTAGGAAAGGGGGCTTTCAGCTCAAGTGTCGACCTGGTCATTTTACCGAGGATAAATAGCCCTCGTGTTGCTTCTAGTGCGCGTTAATAAAACCCTCCTACCACAAAGGTAAAGGTAGGGAGTGCGATAAATTGATTTGAGGATAGTGATACATATGAGAAATAGAAATGAAAGTTAAGGTAGGTAACTGATAGTGCATAGCCGGTAGATGTTAGTAAGTTAGAAATTAGAGTGAATTGCAATAGTTGATCTTTTGGGATTAAAATTAATTGGAGGTGATTCCTGATATGGTTAAGTAGTAGAAGAAGTCGAAGCTGCAGTATTTGAGAAATAGCTCACAGCAGGTGCGAGATCAGAACTTTAATATTCAGTTCTATTGTAAATTAGGATCAGGCTCATTAAAGGTCAATTAATTGAGAAAGAGAGAATGATGTAACATAATTTTTGAAGAAATTTAAGAAACTGTGAATTTTTCTGATGCCTCTTCAGATGGAAATTGTGAATTTATTGAATATTTAATTAAACTGTATGATGTCCACTGGGTTAAATAAAGAGAAACAAGCGTTACAAATT
This sequence comes from Nephila pilipes, assembly GCA_019974015.1. Lineage (NCBI taxonomy): Eukaryota > Metazoa > Arthropoda > Arachnida > Araneae > Nephilidae > Nephila > Nephila pilipes. The sequence goes on from BMAW01106510.1 coordinate 17,970, forward strand.
ATTCTTGGCTTAGATAACATGAATGTATTTTAAATGTTTGATTTTTGTAGAGTTTCAGTTGGAGCTTATGAATGACACAACTGATTATTCAGTTTACTTGGGGGATCATAAAGTTTTAATTGTTACTAAGAAATCGCTGATATATGTTGATAATACTTATTCTACATATTATTTGACCCTTATGCACATAATGTTATAAATTATTGTTATTCATGCTTATTTGTTTGGTTTCAAGAAACCGTAGATTGAAGTAACCCGCAGTATGGAGAAGATAAAATTCTATTTGCCGAGTCTTACGATGATGGCCTTTAAAAGATCAAGAATCGCTAGAAGAAATGTACATGATGACCAGGTAGAGAATTCTTAAAAGTAATAAATGAAAATTAAGTTTTTACCTCGATTATTTTTATTGATCAATAAGACTTTACTATATTTTAGGTTATTTCAATCTATGGCTTCCTGAAACCAAACAATTTAACATTAATTGCTGTAATGTATAGTATTGTGTTGAATTCTTTCACTATTTTCTTATTTTTATCGCACTTATTTGGGATATTAAGAACTTTTCTACATTTTCACCCCTTCTGCGAAACTAACTTCATTTTATATAACCTTCTTCGTTAATGTTTACTTTTAGTGGTAACTTTCATTCATTTAACTTTTGCCATTGAACTTCAGACAAAGAGCAGACTTGGTTGTATAACAATAACCGCTTTATTCTTTTGTATCTTTATCGCGTTATGCAGGTGAGCAGCGCAGTTTACTCATCGGTTGTGTGGCACAGAGAATAGCTTCTCTTTCTCCCTGAGTCTTTTGTAAACAAAAGACTGAAACACTCGACCCTTACAAAGCGCCTTTTACAAATTCTATTTCTTACTAATAATTAAAATTTTATAATACAACCTCGTAAGATGTATATTCCGGTTTACAAACCAATATATTTTCCCTAATTGAATAATAGCTCATAGCTCATCGCATTATTAATGATAATCCTTTTCTTCTACACATAAGCATAATATTAATATATATATAGATATATATACACGAATATAACAATAATGTATTAGTACAGAATAATTAAAATCAGAATTGTCATAATTGAAATATATAAGTGGAAAAACTTTTCTATGACTGACGTTTTTGGTTATTCCAGTAAATTGTACCTTATAGATTTCACTTTCAAAAAATCTGATAGAGTGGACACTGCCTCAACTGTTTTTCGATAAACTGGTCATTCATTTGAGAAAGTGATTCAAAAGTACAGTACGCTATCAGTACTCCAGAAGATATCAGATCAAAGCACCTTCGGAGTAATGGAAAATTAATTGATAACTCATTTTAACGGCGAAAGATATGTATTATTAAAAAAAATTAATACAGTACAAGCAAATAAAGTGCCAAACACAAAATAACTAAAACTACAATATATATGCATATATATATATATATATCAATTTATATTGATAGGCAACATGATTCTGTTGAAGTAGAATGCATAAAATAATTTTCAAGGATTTATTGGTCGATGTAAAAATGACAGATTAGCAGGGCTGGAGGGAGTAAGAGCCGGATTTATGAGGTATTACGAGTACTATTTTTGTCTTCACGAATTTATGTCTACCTTTCAGGATTTTGTCAAGTGTTTAACTAAAAGGAAGGCTTACTCTTTTACGAATATGATTATTTTGTGTGGTTTTTAGCATCCGCCAGTTATTTTTTCTTAATTATACTAATTTAATGTTTTGAAATTTTCTTATTAGCATTGTGAGTAAAAAACGAAAAAGCAATGTAGTAACAATTGAAAAATAAACAAAAGAGATGTAACGAATATGTTCTCCCCTCCCCCCTTCAACATTATAACAGTTGTAATCCATATAATTTAGTTTGACTGGCTATTTCATTCTCATACTCAATATCCAGCTCATGATGAGTAATCAAAAGTACACCAATAATAAAACTTTTAGTTCTGTCTGTTGCAATTAGAAGTGATTTACAAGTAATTTCATTGGTTGAGTGTGTTAATTGGTTTCATTGGTTGGATATTCTTATCCAAAATAAACTTTAAAAATGTTGTTACTTTCTTTTAGGAAAGGAGCTGTTTCTGGTGAATGGACCGGACCTGTGGCAGAACAGCCAATCGGTATCCTCCAACCACGGACTTGTGATGGACATTGAATCGGGATTACCCATGACTCTTTGGGGCCCCGACAAAGTGAGTTGCGTCACATTTACGATTTTTATCAAGTGCTTTTGTGATGTCCCGGTTTCACTATTATCACGTATTTGTGAGCCATCGCGACTCAATAAAGTTAGTCACTAATCAAATTATCTAAATTGTAGGAGAGCCAAATCTTCATGACAGTTTCATTAATTTCTTAACACGAAAACGACTGCAGAGGTCCTTTTTGACCGCAAATCCACTTTGAGAAGCGATTGTTCTTCATACGTTTGGGTTAGCTCATTGAAATTTCTTGAAATTTATAACACATTTGAGGTTTTCAAATACATCACAGTTTTTTTTTCAATATTCCTTAACAAGCACATAAATCAATGTTCTACCTAGAACAACCAAAGTGATCAAAAAGACTGCAAAGACGCAATAGTTATACGCTATTTAACACCCTCTTTTTATCTCTTCTTTTCTTTTTGAGTCTTATTCGCGCATACGCTTGTTGGCAGAACCGTCGCAAGTGGATGGGAGTCAGAAACATTGTTTCAATCATTGCACGTGTCTGAAAGTTATTTTTTTTAACACTTTGTTCAAAAGAACAGAGTATTGATGAATGTTCCGTAATTTACGTCAACTCGATGAAAATAGCAGTGATGCTGATAAAAAATAGTGATTAAAATTTCAAGATTCCGTATGAAAGGTAAATTCTTAAGTAAAGCTCAGGCTCCTCAGAAGAAATGGAGCATAAAGGTATATTTTTGAGCTCTTAAGACAATCTTCACGTTCCAGATGGAGTTCAACTGCAATTTCATGATGATAGTGCTATTGCGTCTCGGAGATATGCCTCAAAAAGATATTGAAAGAGAAAGTCAGATTTTAAGAAATGTAAAGAAATATAAGGGAGGAAAAGATGGTTAATCTTTGCGTCTGTTGCTTTCCGAATACAAATTGAAGCATATTAAAAAAAATGTGAGATTGAAGAGGCTCGCCTTCAATTAAAATTGGATTCATGCGGCATTTTCTAAGAAGAATTAGATACTTTCATTCCCTCTAATTTACGTAAGAAAACCAAGTTGTTGTTCTAGATTTGAAGGACTTTTGCACAAAAAGTGGAGCTCTACAGCATTTAGAGAAGCAATCTCAAAACCGTTTCATAGAAATTCTACGGTTCTTTTGGTTTGATGATACATCGAATCGGTTTGAAAAGAACACATTTGCTCTAGTTTTTGAGTTATGGTAACCCCTTTGTGGAAAGTTCTGTTGCGCTTTATAAAGGGTGAAACTATTGCAATCGAAGAACAGTTGTTGCTGAGTAAAACACGTTGAAAATACATACAGTACATGAAAAATAAGCTTGAATTAAAAATTCTGGTTGACTGTAGATTTTGGGTCCAAATATTTCTTGAATGGTTTTATGCATATTGAAAAGGATGAAGAGAAGGGGACAGGAGTGTGCAACTTGATGAAAATGACGTCATGAAACTAGTAGGTCCATTACTTTTTAAGAGAATAAATGTTACAACAGCCAATAGTTTCATGTCTTGGAAATTTGAGGACAGAAATTGAGGATTCCTTTGGTAAAATGAATTTCTGTTGTTTGTACAATGCGTCTAAATCGAAGTGAGTTGACCCGAATTTGAATAGATACAACTCCGAGACGATTATCTTCAAAAATTTTTATGAACAAAGAAAACGCCGTCGCTGTTGACCGGTGTGAACAAAAAAAAATATACCTGTCTGCCTTTTAAGCACTATACATAGAAGCATTAATATGCTGATAATTCGAAAACATTTCCATCAAGTGTGGCCTGGATGTACTCGGTCAAATGAGTTGATTGTATGCGATGTGCATATATTTTTTTACAATGTTCTAGATATTGTAACCATAATTTCCTAGATCTTATAAAAAGCATGCAACTCGCTGCAAATTTTTCCATGATCCTTTATTTTGAATTTGATTATCGAACTGAGATTGTCCCATTGTTGTCAAAGAAGATCTTTATCTCAATCTCTTTTAAAATTCCGTATAATAAACGTCATAAATACTCATGACGTTGAAACAAATTTTTTTTTAAAAAAGTATATTTCTCATACGTTAAACCTCTTTGTGGAAAGTGTTTCTAGAATAGCGCATTAACTACCTTTGTTGCAAATCGTGTGTTAAAAACTATAATGAGAAAAAAAAAATACTAAAAAAAATTAGTTTCCCCCCTCCCCTGAAAACAAAGGTATTTTATTTTATACCAAACAAAATTTTATTATTAAAAATATTACATGCTTGCAAATTATATAAAATAACTTATTTCATTTTTTATAACTTCCTTTGCTATAAGACTCAAACATTTATTCTCGATTTCTTATTGTCGTAAAAATTACCGCTAGCAGGTGTTCTATGCAGTTAAAAAATATCTGTCGTTCTAGTATAAAGAATGACCAATACTCAGTATGCTAAAAGTAATCGTGGAGCAGATCCCTTCAAATGTATGCACCCAAAATTATAAAATATTACTTATCTTACAATAAATCAACCACATTCGAGTCAGTACTAAGTTGGGTCCAAATTAATGTCCGTTCAAAGATCATAAAACTTCACACTAATCTCTTACTTCTCAGCAAAAGCTCTCACTCAAAAAAAAAAAAAAAAAAAAAAAAAACCCATCGAATCGTTCTACTTTTACACTGACATTAAATTTATAAAATATATCCTGTTTGTCTCATTCACTACACTTCAATAATTCTATCATAATTTACATAAATCACGGTTCATTCACAAGGTGAGGTTCTCAAATTCTCAAATCAGTCATATAAAAGCACCAAAAGGTTAGTTGAAGGAAAATAGTGTTACTGTTTATCTTGATTCGAATCAATGATATCAGCATACATTACAAGAAATTGATGGTAAAAGTGCATTTGAGTCCCCACCCTTGGCGCGATTTTAGAAATCTCCAAATTGGGGAGTTTTAATGGAGCAACGTTACTTTCGTACAGCGCTGAAGGAAGGAACATGGAAAATTGTTTACTAAATTATTTTTCTGTTAAATCCTTAGTATAAAGCGTATATATCTTACTGACAGGCTGGATGAAGTGTTGGAAAACATGAATATCAAACTTTTCTCTTTCATTCATCGTTTTTAACCACAACCGAATTTTCATTTCACCCATAACGAAACTCATTCATACACCGATCGAAACCAAAATCTCTCGCTTCTCGATGAACATACCACTTTAAAAAAGAAATCTCTCTCTGTTTTGATAACACATAAAACAAAATTCCTCCTTTCGTCCTTCAACTCATTTCACTTCAATCGTCAATCGGATCTCAATTTCAATCTTGTGTCATTAAAATTTCTTCATGCACTTTTCTTCATTCATACACTTTCTCGTATTCCCCTCATAATCAAACACATAATATGTAATTATGCACATCTATGAAATAGATCTCTCTCTCCATATGCATCAAGAACGGGAGAAGAAACGGTTGAGTGATTTCTTTTTAAAACGTTTTTCTGATTTTCACTTGGTGTGTTAGTGTGTGTCATCAAATTTTCGATCGTTAACTTAACCAACTTCCCATCAAGCTAGAGCTCTGAAATTTTGAAAATCGTTATTACTCGCCTAACAATGCAATATTTAGACGTTTGCGACAAGTTTTAACTAATATTTCAATAGTTTTAATAAGTCAAAATATTCTTTCCTCTCGGCGCTTTTAGGATTGAGGTAAAAATTTCTTTCCCCCTCTGGGAGCACCGTGGCACTCCCCACGCAGCATGCGGTATCGTAAACCTTTTGTACTCACAAAGGGGAGGTACTATCTCCCCTTTACTATCTCCGAGATAGTAAGGGTTGCTGACTTTTAGTCAGTAATCATTCGCAAGAAAGAAAGTTTCCAATATTTGGCGCCATGTCTTATCACAATAATTTTTTCTGAATTCTGGTTCCCATTCTTTTTTTAATAGAATGACTTACAAACTTTCAAATGCATGTTTTGATTTTATGAGTATTATGAATTATTTAATACGCTCACAAATGTCTCTTTTTAAGTGAATTTTAAAGTTAAAAATAACTAACAGTTTTAACTAATATTTCAATAATTTTCTCTAATAAACTTTGCCACCATATAAAAACGTTGTTTTTAAAAACGTTGGTTTTTATATCGAATTATTAAAACGTTTTTCTGATTTTCACTTGGTGTGTGAGTGTGTGTGTCATCAAATTTTCGATCGTTAATTTAACCAACTTCCCATTAAGCTAGAGCTCTGGAACTTTGGGAATCGTTCTTATTCGCCTAACAATGCAATATTTAGACATTTGCGACAAGTTTTAACTAATATTTCAATAATTTTTTTTGGAAACGTAATTTGTGTAGTAACCTGGCGCCATCTATGGAAGATATATTGAATTTCGCAGAGAGAGTGATCTTAAAGACGAGAGAGATATGAGGTTTTTTTTTACAAAGTTTTAACTAATATTTAAATAATTTTTTTAATAAACTTTGCCACCATATAAAAACGTTGGTTTTTATCTTGAATTTTTATCGGTGTGTTTCAAAATGGCTTTTCCAGATGGGGTAAGGATAACCCTGTGATTGTACAAAAAGTCTTATTCGAATTTCGCTCATTTAACCCTAAGAACTGTGACGATGAAGATTTTTAGGGTTGCCATTCTTAAAGACCATCCGCCATGTTTGATGAAGAAATTCAGAGTTACTATATTTGGCGATTTATTGCTAACTAAACTTTCGTCACCAAGGGTGGACTCAGATGCACTCCAAATAAGATGATATATACATAATGATTTCTCTTTTTTTTTCCTCTCAGGGTTTCCGCCTCCCTCACGATTTGGCAGTGTCCCCTGACGGCAAGTACGTCTACGTCTCGGAGATTGATCTGTCTGCACCCAAACGAGTGTACAAGTTTAACATCCGGGACTAAGACATTTCTCTCATATCATCGCACTCCAAGAGAACCTTTCCTATTATTTTTCTCCTTCAAAACGCGTTGACTGCTGGGTTATTCAAAAATCTTATACTCTCACCTTAGAATTCGACCTTATTCTGGACTTTGGTTGAGAATTCAGGGATATTTTTTATCGGATACGAATACAATGTTAATAGTTACAATATCATTATTTTTTTTTTCAATGTAAAATACAATACTCTCTCGGTAATCCGGCAGATATCGAATCAGAGCAATACCGGATTATCGAGAATACCGATTAAGAGGCCTCGGGGGTGTTAAATTTATCTCGACAGTTGAAAATGTACACAATTTTCAACACATTGAAATTAAAATTAAACTCTTTAATGTTTTCACACGTGCTTTATAAAAGAATGAATTTACTAAAATATGTAAAATAATGAGAAATATGTTTATAATTTTTTTAAAATTATAAGCCCATGTAATAATAAAAGTTTCCTTAGGGAATTTTGAGACAGTTTCTTGCCGTGTAGGATATTTTGTACTACAATGGTTCTAATTACTAGCATTAATCTGATTTATATAGTCACATATACCTTCATTCATGTGTGCCTTTTAAAAATGAAATAAAATGAAGAAAAATATTTTATCAAAAACAAGGCGTTGGGTTGTAAGTTTTTCACTGATTCTTCCCAGAGTTTAAAAAATTAATCGTGGCTTAATTAAGAAATGTAAACTGAAATGTACACAAAATGGAAATTACGTGGGAGTGGCATGTCTATTTAAAAACGCTTTTAAACAGCAAAATCTATGCATTATTATATAAAATTCAATACAGTACACGCAAATGAAATGTTAAATTCTCTAAATAAGCTAAAGCCACAAAAATTTTATTGTTTCTTATTGATAGTCCCTTGAAGTGGGCTGTCGCGATAGCCGAAGGATTATGAGCTTGAGCTAGAGGCCGGATTTGTTTCCGTCGAGTACTGGGTTCGAGTCCTGATGCTACTAAAGATCCGCTGTGCAGTGAGTCGGATACTCGTTACATCTGTCCTTACTCCTAGTCTTCCTATTGGCGGGGTGTAGAAATTTGGAAAACGGTGAAGCCTCGTCACTGGACTGTGGTTCAAAATGTCGAGGTCCTCCGGTTTGTAGTTCTACACCCTTGGGCATTTTGCAAGTAGCTTTCGTGTTGCTTCTAAGTGTGACGTTAATAAACAGTCGGTCAATCCCTTTAAGGTATGAAATGCACAGCAGTGACTTCCTGTGTCATAATACTGGTAGGACCGGAAAAGTGAAGCAATGGAATGCAGAGGGAGTAACAAAGCTGCAGCTGGTTAGCAAGAGTTCAGAACATTCTTGCAGAAGACGAAATACTTTGATATCTATCGAATTAAAAGCATCTTTTGAAAGGGATAATATCCTTGATAATCCCCAAAAATCTTTGTATGTCGCACAAAAAAACAATCAATACAGAGGGAGTACTGTATTATTTTTTTTTCTCTTGTTTATAGCTTTCTTTAGAATCTTTTGTTCCCAAACGTTTGATTGCTGACAAAAGACTTTTTTTTGTGAGTAAACTTTTCTTTTTTATTAATTCTGTTTTTCTTGTAGAAAATTCTTTTATTCTTTCTTTAGAATTGCATTCTTATTTACATGTTCTGTCTACGGAATAAGACTTTGCCTGGTTAAAAACTGTAAAAAAGTTGTTACGAGTAAACTTTTGAGTATAATAATACTATAAATAACTACCACTACACTCATTTCTTTATTATTTGCATCATGGAGCCCCGTCAATTTCTCATTTCAGTATTCACTAATCGAAACGATTGTATTGAAAGCGTTCAAAAATCGATTTCTCGACTTTCAAACTATGCGTGCACATTATGGTACACATTCTAAACTAAAGTGATAAAAAGCAGATTTTTTTTTTCAAATTTGATCTTAATGAGCTTGACAAAGGCAATTCCTTCATATCCATGCTTGTCTTTGACTTTTTATATCAACTATAAGTCAACCGACACAATGCTCACAAAAAGGAACCTACGAGCATTGAAATGGAATGCAAATCGCCGAAATTAAAAGTTTTGTGTGTGTGTGTGCATTATCACGAGACAAAAGTTTCGGGCCATTCATTTTTCCATTGTTACTGACATTACTTACTTGGATACGCTACAGATTTATCCATATCCATAAGAAGTTGAAGTTCTGTTATCGACTGGTTATTGTTCTATATTTCTGGTGGTGATCACATTGAACATTTATGATTTTGCAATTTTTGAAGGTTTATTTCTAATTTAATTTTTCCAAACGCGTTGTAACCTGTTTAATAGTGTAACAGTAGCTTTTCAAAATTTGGATAATCTTAATACTCAGAATATCTTTAACGTGAAATAATAATAGTAATTTTATGGATTGATGCACACATGCGAAATATAATTTGCTGCAAACAAATTATTAGCCTCATCTCCTCCTATCCGAGAAACTAATACACATATTTTAGATTGAAATGTATTTTAGAATAAAAAATAAAGCATATATTTCTGTATGTTCCTTTATTTATACTCTAAAAGGAGCATTCGTATGCATAACGTTCAAATTGCATCTTATTAGTAAAGGAGCAGATTAATTTTAACAGCAGTCAACGCGTTGAAAACTACTTTTTTCGTAAAGTTTCAAACCTGTCAGTTTTGTCCTGAAATAGATGTCACTTACACGTATATGGATGTATTTATTTGCGTGTGAAAGATATTCACGATTGGAAAAAAAACCCCATTTTCTATAAAATAGATCAGTGCAGATAATTTGTCAATTTTTTTCAAAGTTTCCATTAACAACAACGAAGACCTATTTTAAGTATACCAATTGAAAAAGGATGAAATGCAACCTATGCAATTTATTTCACTGTTAAATTTGTGCATCTAAATTTTCAAAAAAAGTATTGAAATTGGAATAAAAGGAAAGAAAATATATTTTGTAATTTTAATTGCTATTTGATTCATTATCGTTGTTCGTGTATTGCATGCCTGTTTTTACTTATATTAAAATTTAAATTGCTGTATTTGAGATGAATTTGTGTCAAAAAGGTACTATATATAACTTCGTTGTTGTTGTTGGACGACCGTTAGTTTGATTTTTGATTTTAATAATGTAAAATAGATGTAAATATTGATTGTTACAAAATTTATTTTCAATCTGTATGGCAATAATGTTGTACTATATTCAATAAATGTTGTGAGAAAAAAATATATATAATAAAATATGTTTCATGTGTTAAAATTTTATTTCCCATTCAAAAATTGACCTGAACTACGATTAAAAATAGTAATAAGAGATTTTATTTTAAAATAACACACATATGCAAAATTCATTTGTGGCTCAAAAAGTACCAGTTTTTGTCATTAGATGGCGTTACTCTTCTGTGTCGCCATTCGTCAAACAAGCATTGGTTTTTATGTTAGACATTAAACAAATTTGGCTTTGGTTTATAGATTAGGTTTGATTTGGTCGTCTTTCACTGCTAAAGCAAAAGTTAATTACTGCCGCGTCGAATTGTAATAACCGAGGAGATTTGGATTCCAGAGACCAGAAACTAAGCAGTAATAAATATAATATACTGCCTTCGGAGAATCTGTTCCAAAGAAGATGAAGGTGCCTGGAAAATATTATGGCGACAGTATTTCGGGATTCGAAGGATGTGATATTCATGGACTTCTAAAGAGATTTACCCATTCTTAATTTCAAAAACTCATTTTCCCCTTCCTAACACGGATACGTTTTAAACCATCCTCATGTTATCATTATTTTTGTTTCCGAATACGAATACAAATAGTTTATTAAGACGCACAAAGTTTGTCTCACGTTGAACAAAGCTATTACTGTCTTTGTCAAGACTTAAAAAGAGAAATGTTAGCTTTAGAGTCTACTTTTAAATTTAGTTTCGAGATTTTACGAGAGTAGCTTTGAAAATTAGACAAGCCATCCATCGAGATTATAAAACCCATCCTAAATTTAAGAAGTTTTCCAACTTTTAAATTCGGGGTGGATTATAGATGGAGAGCATTTTCAGACTAGTTCTTACCTATACACATCCAGTCTAGGGTAATACTGCAAAAACTTCCCTACAAAATTTATTGGTAAAAGCCTACATTTTAACACTTAACACATTGAAATGCCCACTGATTCATTGAAAATCTCAGTAAAGCCATATATTTTTTCTTCATTAAAGTGTAGATAAAAAAAAAACCTATAATTTTTTTTTTAAATTGAAACAATTCAAACGGTCCTATCCTAAAAATAGAAAAATAGGTTAGTTCTTATTTTTGGGGGGCCTGGCGCGCGTTAACTTTTTTTTTTGGCGATTTATCGCCAATATGGTTACCATGCAAGTATGCTTCTGGTAACCCTAAAAAATCTGTAAAAGGGGATTCGACGCTTTGTTTTCTCCTTTTTACGCTGGATTGGATACGAACGTTGTTGATTGCTAAGGTACCGCGATTTTTGAAAATCCGTTGTACATTGAAAATGTCAACGTCCAGTGATTCGCTTCAAATAATTTTTTTTGCGGAAGGTGAAAGAAAATCCGTAGTAGTAATTCGGAAGGCTACCTTTTGGAAAAAGTTCTTTTCCTTAAAAAATGTTTTCGTCGGTATAGTGATCGGCTGAACAGCGTCCGTTGGAAGCCGTTACATTGGATCATTTTCGTTCCTCCGAAATGGGAGAAAATCTGCGTTTGGATAGAATTGGATATTTGAAAGTTGTTATTTAATCCGATTACGATTGGTATGGTGAACGTGGTTTGCAGACATTCGTCCGACGAAAATGGATTATTTTGATTAGTTTTCCCGAAAGGGAGAAAATTAGCGTTTAGAAAGCAAAAGAATTTCTAATAACGGTTTTGAAGCAGTTCGTTGAATATTAGGGAATCAACTACTGTTTTCATGTTCGTGGGTGCAGATTTATTTCCTGAATAAGGTCAGTAAATTTTATCCATTCGTTTTCGGAATGTTTCCTCTTTATGTTATGTATTTTTACTTTTATTCATTGTAACTGAAATTCCAAATGCGTTGTTTTGTCTACTAGACACGACGATTTCCGCATTTTTTTTTCATTGAATACGTCTGCTGACTTCAGAATTTGCCTTCCAGGCACGACGCCATCTTTTTTCGCTTCTCATTTGAAATACCCGCCTTGGTGTCATTCTGGTACTTCATTTGCCTTTCAGGCACGACGCCATCTTTTTTTCTCTCTTTCGGAATCTCCGGGTTTGAAACACCCGCTTTGGCACCATCTTGGCGCGATTTCAAAAAAAATCGCCAAGGGGCTACCCCAAAATAGGCTTTTACCGAAAAATACACTCTCAATAATAAGAACGGAAAATTTAACAGATCAAGAAATATATATATTTTATTAGACACTACTCTGTGGCGACCCTCCTTTTGCACTTGCCACTTTCTCACTATGCCACGAAACAACCAAGATGCCCTAGCACATTCCCGCCTTGACATCGAGCAATGCAGAACAACTGATTTCTTCATGCGCGCAGTTATGCAAAGAGCAAGCATTTCCAAGCTCACTTGCAATATTAGCATTTATACCCGCACAGCAACAGAAAAAAAAAATTCACCCCTTTCCTAGGCCATACGCCTGCCGATTCGATTACTGTCATCCGTCTACAATCGAACGTGAACGTGTCCAGATGGCTTCCTCTCCATCGACGGGGCAGACCCTCTGAGTTCCACCTGAACCAATAGAGAATATCGCGCACCAAGAAAATTCATAGTTACTGCTATGCAACAAATCGCAGTTCTCTTTAGCTAGATATTTCTTGCTATTCATTTTGTAAGTACTTAAACAAACTTGTTTTATTAAAACAAAGTGATGTGCTTGCGCACAGTATTAAAATAATTGACAAATAATTAATATTTAAAATAGTAAGCTGCCCTGAAATTTTGCAACTATCTGATACCAGGCAAACGAAGAGTGGTGTACGCTATTTACCACACTCCATATGACTCGGAACAGAGTTAATTGACTTCACACTTAATCGGACTTTGATTTGTGGTATATGGTATGTAGCATACTTCGTTCATAAGATCTTACGCCTCTTGTAAACCCATTCAACTTGAATTATTTTACTCTTGAAATGAGCGTGACAGATTTCAAACAAAGGTGGGAGTGCATTTCTTTTTCCGACTTCGGCGAATATAACAAAGTTAATCTGACGACCGATAAAAAACAATTGTGTCACCCAATCAAATTCATCCCTCTCAGTCCACTATCTGTTGAGACGGAGGGAAAACATCATTCTTTTGCAGTCATCTTTCTTACAAGAACCACTCAACATACTTGAATGTTACCTTGAAAACCAGTCTTCAGCCAAACTGGAATTCCATCACGTTACTGTTTCGATTATATTAATTCCATTTTTTAAACAAATTTCTGTGCATTTTATTTACTTAAAATTCCAAAACGAAATAAAACTATTTTTCAAGCGGATTGGTTCACTTTCTACCTTTCCCACTATCGACAAGTTTAGGTGAAATGGAGTGGAAGCGCATTGAAGCGAAGCTCTAAATCTGGACTTGTTGCACTGGGTCCCAAAAGAATGTTTGTGCGAAACAATTACGATGATGTTCTTAGACGAAATAAAGTTTTCATGGTCTTTTAACACTCAAAACCACTGTTTATTTCAATAATAACAAATACAAACTTAATTTTGATAGGAAGAATACCAAAGAACATCAAAATTTAATCGTAATAAAGGATTAACTTGAAATTAACACGAAACTCCTGCCACAGAAGTAAAGTAAATATGCATATAGAAATGGAAGGGTTGAAAAAGGAAGAAAAAAATCAAATTTAATTTGAAAAATAAATAAATAAATAAAAACTAGCAGTTGGTGAGGCTGTCTTTGATTTTTTTACTATCCCTTTCATACATAAAATATTTACGTGATTAATTTTGGCATTGTAACTAAATCATTTCATAATGTAATATAAATGTTTCAAGTTGCATTACACTCAACTTAATAGAAGTTACCAATACGTGTGGTTATCAGCAGCGAATATAAATGGCAGAATGCGCGCGCATATACGTAGGTGCGGTAAGTTAAAGTAGAAGTAAGTATAGAATGGAAAACAGTGGTATTGATTCAATATTCGATCAATTATTACTAAACTGGCAACACCTGCTTCTAACATACAAAAGTCAATGGCACAGCGGATGGAGAGGGGGTCAGAGGGGACCATGACCTCGAGCGGCACAACTGGTTAATCCTGCCAACAGCATCAGGTCCATTAAAACAAATAACTGTATTGTCTTCGGGACTATATTATCACATAGATGTTGGAGCAGATTAAATTGAACTCACAATAGATATCTGAATGCAGGGACGTCTTAAGGCATAGGCCAACTGGGCCCGGGCCCAGACCTCACCTTTGAGTTGGCACCTCGTCTCGTTCTCTACTCGGCCTCAATAAGATCATGATCAGAATAATTTTTATCGTCAAATGTTATTCTCGGACATGACTAGTTAAAGACAGTCCCTTCTTTATTAAATATTTCTATTTACAACGTTTGCTGAGAATCAGGAAAAATATTAGTTTTATTTCTAACGCTAGATGTCCAATTTATTCATAAAAATGCTGCTGTGGGAAGGACAGTCTCAGACATAACAGACACCCCTTCCAGCGACCTTTTATTTATTTGCACACAGGAGTTAAGGATCGCCCATGAATGGACAAGAGATACACTTAAGCCCCAACAGAAGTGACAAAAACACATTCTCTATTTTATGACAGGCGTCAAGGTTAATAAGAAGAGGGTTGAAATGATCCTGAAGGAAATCATGCATTTTTGAAGAAACGAGTGGCCTACAGTTCTAAAATGGCAATTCCTTCCTTTAAATTTAATTTCTTTGAAACAGCAAAACGTAATTATGTTTTTATTTTTGAATTGCATTTCTTTGAGATACAAAATATACAAATATTTATATCGCATTAAAGAAAATAAAATAATATGTAATTGTATTCGTTTTTTTTTTTACAAAGACAGTTATAAAAGTAATATCCAGTTTTTTTAAAAAAATCTTCTCTTTTTGTAAATTTTCTCTCTTTCCTCTGAACATCATGAAATGATCTCTTAAAAGTTTATAAAATTATATATAAATATTTCAATGGACTCCTTAGAATATTTTTATATTGATTAATATGCATAAGTGCGTGCTTCCTACATTTTGAATATTCTATGATCTTCCAAAAGAATTTTCAATGTGTATTATAATTCAGAGAAATATTTTTATTTGTTTCGAATATGGAAAAAGCGTTATTTTATTCATTGAAAAATTCAAATGACTGTCATTTTTCATTATTATTGAAACCCAAATAATAAAGAACATATGTATAACGAATATATTACATTACTACATATTGAGGAATGTAATAAGAATCTGTCATACTACAGGAATCCTAGAATTCGATTTGATAATTAGATCAATAAATGCCAGTACAATAATTTAGTGTCTTAAGAGTAAACATCAAAAATGAAGAAATTTTCGTCTAACACAGTACAAAATAACAGATTTTTAGTGTGTAAGACCCCTCACTAGAAATGTTCTATTTGCTGTGTATATTTAATCAGATTTTTCTGCAGAAAACTGAAATTTATTATATATACTTTAATTTAAGTTCTTATACATTAAGACTTTTAATATATTTATACTTTATCACATATTAATTCTTTATTACTTACTAATTTTTTTAATGTAATAATACTTTATCACATATTAGTATGAAATACTTTTAATGAAAATTACTTACATAAATATAATTCTCCTAATTAATAATTTATGCAATAATGTTCCTTAATTTTTGGAATCTATGACTTCCTTTTTATCATAATTCTTTGTTTAGTTTGATAAGCAAATAAAGATATATTTTATATATATATGTATAATATATATATATATATATATATATATATATATATATATATATATATAAGAAAAAAATAAAGATATATATATATTTCGAACAGTTATAAACATATATTTTTCTGAGATTTAATAGATTCTAAAAATATTATGTAAGACAATACAGTACAGAAACCTAAAAACCTTCAACAAATTTTTTTTCTACATGTCATTTTCATTAAAATGGTTTGCTCAATATTTTCTTAGGTATGATTTTACATTCCAAATTTTAAAAAATAAAAATAAAAAATATTTAAAGAAATCTAATTATCAACTGTATGTGACAAAACTAATATTGATTTATATTGGTATATAGTACATATGTATATCTGTATCATAATGATAATTTGAAATATAATGTTTTGTGCAATAATAGTAATAAGTTTCATAATTTAACAAAGTTAACTTTAATATGTATAAGTTTCATAATTTAATAGAGACTGGCATTTTGAAAATATAACGTTAGAATAAAAAAAATTGCTTAAATTTCTTAGATATAAATGAATTTATCTATATGTTTTGTACAAAATACAAATAATTTCTAAATGAATTAATCTTTTCTAAGCAATGATTTCACTAAAATGAAATTTTTTGAATTAAACGTATTGTTTTTAACTACAAATTTAAATAACATTTAAACATTACAGATATTTTTCTTATTTTCCTACTTTATATGATCTCTTTATAGTTAAACTTTATACTTCATTTCTTCTTGAAAAGTCTGTTGACGAAATTTATTCGTGCAGAGTCCTTGAAGCGAAAAAAAAAAAAAAAAAAGTCATTTATTACATCCTTAAATGATTCTCAAAAATTGGGATTTACTATATATAATTATTACAGAAACCATTATATTTTTTTTACACTTGTTGTATAACATTTCACGCTTCAGATTTCTTAACTTTTTGAATTTTGTAAATATTAAACACTAGATTTAATAAATGTTTAGAAATTTTATATTCAGGAATGTTACATTTTATGTTTCCAGATTTCAATTTTTGGAGATTTTGTATTAATTAAATTTTTGCAAACTGTCATAAAAAAGAGAGCTTTTATAAGAAACAGAATGAAATACATCAAGTTTCTCAAAACTTTTTAATGCAGAATCTGGCAGACAAATTTGATGTGATTATGCAAATTTTTACATGGATAACAAGTTTAGTTTAGTTTTTATTAACGTCGTACTAGAAGCAACACGAGGGCTATGGGTGACGGACCTCGTAATTTTGAACGACGGTCTAGTGACGAGGACGACTCCTGAGCTCGCACCCCCCTCTACTAACATCCACACCACGCCAACGGGAGGACTTTGGGCCCCGAACAGGTTTAACGTGCATCAGTCCCGGCTACACGGCGGGTCTTTGGTGGCCAAGGATCGAACCCGCGACTGAACGAAAACCGCCGGCCGCTAGTCCACGACCTTGACCACTAGGCTACCGCGGCCCTACATGGATAACAATAGTAATATTATTATTTTGCAAGAATTGCAATATTATCTTCTTGCATTATAATAATATTCCAGACAGCCAAATAGTTTGGTCGTGAGCTCGTCGTTGTCGATATTTTGCATGAGTCTATATTCCAGTCTAGATACTCAGAAAATCTATAGCGTAGTGGAGATGACTCGCATTAAATCTGCCAGGACTCAAAAGTTTTCCCGTTAGCAAGTTGTAGAAATTATGAGAACGGAGTAGTTTCATCTGACTTTGCATACCTATTTTCTCCAATACCATCGTGTTACTTGTACCATGTTAATAAATAATCAATTATTGAAAATTAAACTTCAAGCTAATCCTATTTTGTTCGGGATGAAAATAATTTAAGGAGATTTACCCCTTTATTGATTATTAATGTCACCCTTTAAACCAACGCGAGGGATATTAACGAGGGCCTTCGTGAAGAATGATTAATAAAAAAGTATAATTCTACAAATGCATATGAAGAATAGTTGATGGATGACGGGACTAGAATTGGGATCAACACACTCAATACATGCATGTATAATGGAAGACTATTCACAATGTTTAACTATATTGAAATAATCATGAGAATTTTCTTATCAATGATGGTTACTAACGCGAGTCGTCAGCGTTCATCTTCAAAACTCAAACAGGTCAAAAATGAATTGAGAAATCGTATGACTCAATCACGTTTGAAAAATTTAAGCATGTTGAGTATTCTAAATGAAATATTATTAATTACTGATTTTGAAGACCTGATTAATTATTTTGCGAATTTAAAATGTAGAAAACGAATATTCACATAAAACCTCATTTTACTATGGATTGCTTTTATAGAACTATACACTTAGTTATATATACCAAATTAGATTAAAGGGTCGCAGTTGGGGCCTATTTTTTCATAAGGGGGCAGGGCCTTAAGAAGTGTTAAGACGTCTCTGTGTCAATGACGGGATTTATTAACAAATTAAGACCAGTTAACGCTTGGCTGAGAACTATCTCAGACATTTATATTACAGAACTCTGCTCTAGAAACGTAAAGAATTTCTGGGCGGTCTTAGAAATTACAATGGGAAACGAAGAAACATTAAATAAAGTTTAATATGAATTTTTAACGTTGTTAGCCCTGAGTTTTGAGAAAGCAGGAACTCTTGTTCTTTAGACGAGAGCTTCACCTCTGCGCCATTGGTGTTGTAAGATTCATGGCAATATACTTACTTATGTGGAATTTCAAGTCAATTGGACGAGTGGAAGTAGTTTCAAAAGAGTTGTAGTATTTGATCTAAGCAAATATATTTATGTAAAGTTAAGTAAAAGTTAGTCAAATACATTATTCAAAATAACGAAATAAATTTTACTTTTTGAATTTCAAAACCGACGCAGCAGGCTTCGATTCGCTGTTGTCACGAAGCAAATGCAAATAATTCGATATAAAAACCAACGTTTTTAAAAACAACGTTTTTATATGGTGGCAAAGTTTATTAAAGAAAATTATTGAAATATTAGTTAAAACTGTTGGTTATTTTTAACTTTAAAATTTACTTAAAAAAGAGACATTTGTGAGCGTATTAAAAAATTCATAATACTCATAAAATCAAAACATGCATTTGAAAGTTTGTAATCCATTCTATTAAAAAAAAAAATGGGAACCAGAATTCAGAAAAAATTATTGTGATAAGACATGGCGCCAAATATTGGAAACTTTCTTTCTTGCGAATGATTACTGTCTAAAAGTCAGCAACCCTTACTATCTCGGAGATAGTAAAGGGGAGATAGTATCTCCCCTTTGTGAGTACAATAGTTTTACGAGGCGTCATGTGGTGTGGGGAGTGCCCGGTGTTCCCAGAGGGGGAAAATTTTTTTTCCTCAATCCTAAAAGCGCCTAGAGGAAAGAATATTTTGACTTATTAAAATTATTGAAATATTAGTTAAAACTTGTCGCAAACGTCTAAATATTGCATTGTTAGGCGAGTACGAACGATTCCCGAAATTTCAAAGCTCTAGCTTGATGGGAAGTTGGTTAAATTAACGATCGAAAATTTGATGACACACACACTCACACTCACACACACACACACACCAAGTGAAATTCAGAAAAACGTTGTAAAAAGTGTGTCCGTTTTGATATTTGATTTATTGTCCTTGAACAACTCATAGATATGGCATTGAGCAGGTGACCTTTAATTTTTTCAACTTCTTCGTAATTTAGAAGCGTGGTGTAGCATTGATATTTATTTTATACTTCGATAAAGAGTTTCACGATCACCTAATTTTTTTAATTATTGTAAAGTCCAGTTCATTTGTTTTATACGTTTCGTCGAAAAAAGTTAGGGTTTTATTTTTAAACTTTTCAATGGCTTTGTGGTTTTACCGACGTAGAATGTTATTTCTTCGTTTCAACATATTAAACTATAAGTAATTTGATTATACACACGCACAATGCATTAGTCATACTAATTTTTACATTTACAGAAGGCGGAAAATTTAGGATTAACACCAGATGGCAGAAATCCACGCTAAGCCACTGACAAAAGCTTGCTACAATCAAACCACTGCGTTACTATACATGTGTTCCTTGATTCTAGCTCTGCGTTTGTTTTCTTAAAATTGTTTGATGTCATTCACATCCATTGATATTAAATTAAATCTCATCCGAAAAACACGGAATTTCATAAATTTTGTTCCCTTTCGCCAATTTTGGCGATTTTTGAAATGGAGCCTAGTGGTTGAGCTGAAATGTATTTTCATCGAAAATATTTTTGTTATATTTTTAAATTCAATTTTAAACCTATTCAATTCAACTAACTTTACGTACAATATTAAAATTAATGTTCCATTCCAATTAATGTTCCGTGTAAATGTTCATTCGCATTCAAACGTTAGATGGCGCTACCACCGTCATCTCGATAGTATTGTAACAAGTTAGGCTTACGTACAGGGCATTTAGATTATTACATAGTCAGAAAGCATTTCTATATACTGATCATTCATCATTCCAGACTTTTCTAATCTGCCCTCTCAATGAATGAAATGTCTTTAAGTAATACTTCCGTTACGCTAAAATAATAAATTGTTCTGCCAAAGACCCAACAGGTCTTAACTTTTTTAAATGTGTAAAATAATATGTAACTTATAAAAACCTGAAACACTTAACTAAGATACTTAGGTATTTATTTACAAATAAATAAAGTACCATAGCTACTATCGCAGATCGTATGTTGTATAAATAAAGGCTCTTGATATTTCTAAGCCACATTATTTATTTTCTATTTGATGCACACACAATGTACGCACTAAATTAATTATTATATTTACATTCAAATGTGAAAAGAACTTAATGATATGATTATCATAGAAACAGTCAGGGCAGTGGAGCTGTTTACACTATGACCTCTATCGAAGACGGGGCAGGTCGTTCTAACGTTTTTCTCCTTCGCGTAAACTGTGTTTTGTCTCCTCTTCGTTCATTGAACCAACGCTCTTTTTACTCTATCCTTTCTAGTATCCTTCCACGACGGTAGGAAACCACGATTGCCACACGTAGCCCCCCCCACTAGCGATAGGGAGATTTTTAGCTATATTGGGGTTGTACCGTTCTTCGCGGTCGGAACGAGTAGTGGTTTCTTGCCTGCTTGAATTTCTTGTAAAATTTTCTTCTCCTGTGTACGGGACTTCATTTGGCCGAGAAGACTCTTTTTCCTTCCTGCACATTCCAGCTGGGATGTCCACCAACTCTTTGGAAACGTAGGCAGGCTTCGGCCGATCGCCTCTCACTGAAACATCTTTTCCATGCCTGAAGATCTGGGACACCTTTTCGGTGCGGTTGACAATTTTATATCGACCCTCGTATGGTGGTTGTAAACCTTTTTTCATGGAATTTGTCCGCAGAAAAATATGGCTGCATGTGGTGAAATCTTTGCTATCGAAAATAGTATTTTGTCCGTGATGTCAAATCGTTGGAGGAGATAGGCGCTGCATTGACTCTCTGAGTCTCCCCATAATAGTAGCAGGATCTGCGTTTTGTTTAGAAGGGCATAAAAATTCCCCGGTTAACGTTATGTGTGCTCCATAAATCATCAAATCAAATGCGACCCGTTGACACATCACAATGGAGAATAACTAGAGACTGTCTCACTGGGAGAGGTTGTAGTAATAGGAAGGTTGAACTAGAACCAGCTAAAATGTCCTGCAATTAAGAATCCTTCTGCTGCTCCTCATCCATCTTTTGGAAGTCAACAGCACATGGTGTGGTGGCCGTTGAAATATGAATGCGCGACAAAGCGTCGGCCACAACATTTTTTGATCCTTCCAGGTACCGAATGTCAAGTGTGAATTGACCAATCAGATCTAATTGTTGGATATGTCACAGAGAGCATTTATCCTCTTTCTGTTTAAATGTATATATCAGGGGCTTGTGGTACGTAAAGAAACTGAAATTTCTGCCTTCCACCATATGCCGGAAGTATTTAATAGCCATGTAAGTGGCGAACACAGGTCTCTATCATACGCACTGTATCTCTGCTGTGCTAGAGAGAGTGAGAGTCTTTCAGAAGAACGTACGAGGTTGTCATTCTTTAGGTACCTGTAGATGAAGTATAGCACCTACGGCTGTGTCTGATGCATCTACCACGATGGTAAGTAATGCCTCTGCTGCAGGATGGTACAAGACTGTGGCCTCTGCCAGATCTTTTTTTGTACTTCTCAAATGCAGCATTGGAATCTTCTGACCGTATGATTGGTGTTCGGTCATTTTTTTGGCTCTCTTTAAATAACTGTACAGCACTGCTCGCGTTCTAGCAGCATGCGGTATAAATTGCCTGTAAAAATTGCAGATTGCAACGAAACTCCTTCACAGTCTCTGGTTTGGAAAGTTCGTAATTGCCGCAACTTTATCTGGTATTGGATAAATGCCTTCTGCTGTCACAATATGTCCAAGAAATTTTACCGAAGTTTCTCCTAGAACACTTTTGGAGGCATTCATCCCTCCGTATTCTTCAAAACGTTGGAAAGCTTGTTTAAGATGGTGAAAATGTTGATCTTCGTCCTCAGATGCAACTAGAACATCATCAAATATGGCACACAAAAGTCCATTCCTCTTAAAACATAATGAATGGACATTTGGAACATGGCAGCAGCGTTCGAAAGACTGAAGGGCATGTAAAGGAACTCAAATATTCCAAATGGTATTGTGACAGCAGTTTTCGGAATGCCTTCACTCTGTACCGGAATCTGATGGTATGCTTTTGCCAAATCTAGAGGAGAAAATTCTTTTCTACTCTAAGACTTGCAAACAGTCTTAAATATCAAGCATTGGATACCGATCAGGAACTGTTGCAGTGGTTGCAGGTTCCTGAAATCTCCACATGGGCGCCATTCTCTATTACTTTTAAGCACCACATGAAGTAGAGATGCCCAAATGCTGCTCGATGATCTGCAGATTCCTGTTTCCAATAGATATTGGAACTCCTGTTTTGCTGCTTTTAGCTTGTCCGGAGGTAGTTGTCTAGGCTTGGAGAAACTGGAGGTCCCCTTCTATGTATCGAGTGCTTAACATCGTACTTCAATTGCCTTGGGATCGAAACATCTTCAACGAGAGAAGAAAACTCAGCGAGCAGTCCATGAAACTTGGCGTTGTCGTGAACTGCCTTGACTCTGGAATTATTCCATTGTTACAATGTTCCCTGTGTCTGCTACTTCGTCAATAAGTCCACCAGGCATTCATGCCAAATGTCGATTAGCAGTCCATTGTGGCGAAGAAATTCTGCCCCAATGATTGTTGGGAGACTGCAGCAATAATAAATGGCCATCGGAACACTCTTCGAAGTCCAAGATCAAGGGTCAACAGACGCTGTCCGTAAGTTGAAATGACGGTTCCATTTGCTGCGAAAAGTTGAAAAGAAGCAGATAGACAATGCTTTGATGCCGCGGTCAGAGAAACTACTGAGACGTTAGTTCCAATATAAATCAAATATTTTGACTTGGAAGTTCCATCCGAGAGATAAAACCGATTGATCACTTTTGTACCGCCACCCGGTGAGCCGAGTGACGGCCGCTCTAGTTTTCCGCCAGGAAGGAACATGGCTTTGTGCACTTCGTAGCACTTTGCTCATATGTAGAATCGTATACCAACAATGTTCCTGATATTCGGAGTTCCTGCTGGCTGATCGGCAACGGAAACTTCTATCTAGTCCACGGGTCTCCAGGTGAGACAGGCGTGATGAAATATCCATCAGCATGGGTTTCAGACCTTGGTTCTCGGCGTCAATCGCATGAATCGACGAGGTATGACTCACGGCAGCCATGATACCATCCGCAATCTCAGCCAGTTTCTTCAGTTGGTCATTCGTGATAGCCAATATTTGCTGCACGTGGGTAGGCAAGGAAAAAGAGATTTCAGTAATTCTTCCGTCATCCT
>BMAW01106510.1:41989-77938 GCA_019974015.1 Nephila pilipes
CTAGAATGAATTAAGTTTCTTCTTCATTTGGCTGAACCATATCTTCCGGATTCACATGCCAGAAGGGCTGTACTTTCACTGAAACACGTGCAATGTTGATGGCCGTTGTACTGTACTCGTGAGTCATCGTAAGCGAAAATATTCCACAATACAGATTTGCCAACAGGAGCACACACACACACACAATGCGCACACACACACGCGCACACACACACACACACACACACACACACACACACACACACACACACACACACACACACACACACACACACCACACACACACACACACACACACACACACACACACACACACACACACACACACACACACATATATATATAAGCACTAAAATGTTTTCCAACCTTAAAAGTTATTTTCACAATTTCAATAAGCGGATGCAAAGATATTGCCATGTTCAGAGTCCTAGTTCACCACTATTGCATGTTATATAAATAAAGGCTCTTGATTTCATCAGCAACATTATTTATTTGCTACTTGAAGCGCTCACGCTAAATTAATTATACTATTTACATACACTTGCTAACAGGACTTGTAACGCCCACCCGACCCGGGCGTCCTCTTGTGCCATCACTAGATTCAATTATTAAATACTACGACACAAATAATTACAAAACCACCAAAACAACTTTCACAATTTATTAGTATATATTTACTATGACACAAATGGCTACGCTCTCCAGGGTAAGCTTTCTAACCCCTTAATTCAACCCACCAATGATAATCTAACCAACTCTTACCACTAGACCTTCCTCGACTGCTACTCAAACTCTGGAACAACTGTTGAAAACACTAGACAAAATCTTTCTGCAGCAATCCTTACTCGAACCATCCACTGTAACTTTAATTCCTCCTTTCTCTTATCTAACACTTCAGCTTCACTTCATCTCATCTACAGCGCCTCCCAGATCCTCCTTCAGATGTAGTTTATATATTTCCAAACCTAACATTTCACTTCATTTCCAACTGCTTTACATACTAACTTTATGTATCACGTTTCATTTTTGGTTGGGCAAAGGTTGTTTAGTGAAAGCAATCCATCTCAATTGAAAGTCCCCAAAATTAGTGAAGAGAAACCGCGAATAGCCCAATGTCACAGACTTAATGATATGATCATAGAGACAGTCATGATAGCGGAGCTGTTTACACTCTATTGAAGACGGGGAAGGTCGCTATGACGTTTTTCTCCTTCGCATAAATAGTGTTTCGTCTCCTCTTCGTTCATTCGTCCAACGCTCTGTTTACTCTCTCCTTTCTTGTGTCCTTCCGCGATGGCAGCAAACCACGATCGCCACAGCTACTTATACACGAGATTAAAAAAAGTATTAACGCCTCGAGCTACAATAAATTACAGTACTACTTTTGAATCAAGCGTTTTCACACAGGCTGACAAATCACAGTAATTTATTTTATGCAATACACTTCAACGGAATATTATAGGATATCAATACAAAACGGTACACTTTTAGTAGTTTTAATTATTCTGCATGTTTGATACTTTTTTTACGAGTACTGTGTATGTATTAAATTTTATACAATAACACACAGGTTCTTCTATTTAATTACGTTATTAATAATGATTTTCGTGCAACCTGGTAGTGTTCTGGTACAATAGCTACCGGATTACCGAGTGAGTAAATGTAAATGTTATTGGCGCAAGAACCAGATGTGGCTATGCTGCACCAATCAAGATTTAACTGTGGTCTCGACGAGGGGTCTGCAACCTGCCGCTCTTTTGATGAAAAGTTGCGGCTTTCCAGTTCCATACGAAAAATGTAATAATTTACTATCAAAACCCTTAAAAAATAAGAAAAATATTTTCAAGTCCTTAATTTCTCAATAGCTTCTATTTTCATAATCGTTATTTACAAATCGACACGTTTAGCATGACCGTCATAAGATAAATTTGAACTATTGTTTGTTCTTAGAGACGAGACTCCATGGCCATGTTTATTTTTCAGAAAATTACATTCCATTTCCGTCTTATCCAAACAGCCACCGTCGAGAGTATGTTGTCAGTCAGAATCCTCGGATAGCTCTGTCGACGTTACATTGTATGTGTGTAAATTTAATCGATTGCGGTTTTTGCGTGTCTGTTGTATTGTTATTCCAAGAAGAATGCAATTTAGAAGCGAATTACCTTCTCAAAGGTATGTACGCGTAATAAAATCAGTAACATAATTGGATTACATTTCTGAGGATCGTGTTAACGAAGTAATAATGGTAAATAAGTTATTTCCTGTTTTAGATCGCTTAGAAATTTTTTAAGAAAAATCATTTTTTCAGCTCGGTCGCCAGCATGGCATCTGGTAAAAAAAGGAAACTGAAGAAGGAAACCACAAGAATTCAATCAGGATTGGACGGAGTCGTTTGCATTCAATATGCAACACAGATGGCCTTCCGACCTGTCTCATTTGCCACTAAAAACTCGCACATAGTAAAAAGTCAAATTTGGAGAGACACTTCACTTCAAAACATAACTACCAAGTTTGCTGATAAATGTCCAACTAGTGCCACACGAAAGAAAGGTGTTAAAGGGCTCAAAAAACAACAGTCAAATTCTATACTAAGTAACTAGGCGCAATCTTCCAATAATGTAAATCTGACAAGTCTTGCAGTATCATTAGAAATTTCAAAAAGAGCAAAACCTTTCACAGATGGTGAGTACGTCAAAGATTATTTTATACGTGCATCTGAAGAGCTGTTTCATGATTTTAAAGACAAAGCAGAAGTCATGAAAAAAAATCAAAGATTTGCCATTATATACTAAAACAGTATAAAATAGAATTGCTAAAATGTAACACATATGTGTTATGTGTATACTTCAAATGTAACGCATATGCGAGTGGAAGACATTCAATTGGCTACTGCCTTATCAATTGCTATAGATGAGTCTTGCGACGTAAAAGACACGGCACAAGTTACCCTTTTCATCAGTTTTATGTCATCCTAAGGTCAAAAAGAATTGATAGGATTGCTATCGCTCTCAGAGAAAACTCGAGGAGAAGATATAGCAAATGTTTTGCAAAAACGCCTGGAAGACAATGGAATAAATATACACAAAATCGTTACTATAGCAACTGATGGAGCCAGAAGTATGACAGGAATATATAGAGTGGTTACATCAATTCTTCAAAATAAATTAACCACGAAATTCTAACGTTTCACTGCATAATTTATCAAGAAGCGCTTCGTGCTCAAACATTTCCAGCCGAAATAGTTGAGGTCATGAACTTGGTAGTTAAGAGTATTAACAGCAACTCAGAAAAAAGCACTCTACCATCACTAGTTTAAAGAATTCCTTGAAGAAATAGATAGCCAGCTTTCTAACCTTCTTTTGCATAATAAAGTGCGATGGCATTCCAGAGGTAACGTATTGCAACATTTTGCTTTGTGTTTGAGTGAAATAAAAACATTCCTCAACGAAAAAAACTTACATCCGAAATTGGAAGAAGACACAAATGGCTGCAAAAAATTCAACTTCATGGTAGATACTTCAATGAAACTAAGTGAAATAAATCTAAAACTGCAAGGAAAGGGCAACCCAGTCTACGCCTTGCTTGAAGATGTAGTTTGTTCCGAAAAAAAAATACTTCTTTTTGTTGAAGAAATGGAGAGTGGCAAATTACTTTATTTTAAAAATTTGAAGCAATATCGCGATGAGACCAATGTAACTATTGACACGAATTACATCAGCATAGTCTTAAAAACATGAAAGATAGATTCTCTGAGAGATTCGAGCAATTCAAAATAAATTAAAGTAATCTCACGTTCATAGTAAATCCTCTCAACATAAATACTAATGAGATCAACATTGAACCATTTTAAATTGATGCTGGATCGTCTCAAATGCAACTGCTGGATTTGAAAACCAAAGCTTTGTGGAGTGGGAAGATTGCTCAAGAGCAAGTTGGAAGAGTTGGAGGTCCAGAAATGCATGCACATCACGCAGCACAAGTGGTAAGCTCTAATAGAAATTTCGCGAGTTGAGGCCCGAAGATTCGGTGCGTGGAATAGTATTCCAGAATGCTGGAGTGATGTGAAGAAGTTGGCAATACTGACGATCTTCGGGTCGACATATTCGTGTGAGCAAGCGTTCTCTTGCATGAATATAATAAAAAGTAAAGTTAGAAGTCAACTAACAAATAAAAATCTAGAGTCGGGCTTGAAACTTAAAACAAGTTTTAAGCCAGATTAACTTTCAAAAGGCATGCAAAGCTAATGCTCCCATTGATGTAACTATCTACATATGTGTTTTTATATGAACAAATATTATTTGTTATTTAAAACCATTTATTTTAAAACAAAAATCAAATATATATAAGCAAATACTATAATATTAAATCGAAATTTTTAGTGTTAGTGGCTCTTTAAAAACTGGGAAATTTTGTGAATTGTAGCTTTTAGCTCTTCTGTTTGAACAGGTTACGGATCCCTGGTCTAGACGATCAGATTACTGAGAAAATTTTGCATATATGATTTGAAATTTAAAAAAAAATATTTTTTTTACACAACTTAATAGTCTGTCCTCAAATGAAAACTTAATTTCAAAATATTTTTCTATTTCTATTTAATTCCTTTTCGTCTGGATATTTTCAACGGAATAAAAATAATGTAAGCTAACCCCCTCCGTAAAACCAACAATCATATAGAGACAAGTGCCCATCCAGTGGACTCTTTACTCAATGCCATATTGAAGCCTTGATTTTTTAACATTAAAACAAGCAAATTAAAATGTGCTTAATGCACAAATGAATTTAAAAAAAAAACATAAAAGTAAAGGGAGAGGAAAGAGGATAGGTAGTAAATGATGTAATAGATTGGTCTAGATCAGAGATATTATTAATAATGGGGTTATCTTTTGTGGTATTGTATAGAATTTCTTGATAGTGACACCAATTAGTAGTTGTGAGAGTGCGAAGGGGGATAGTGAGAATTTTATTCAAGGAGATTTCCATTAGTATAGGGTTACGGTCGCTATGCAGTTCATTAACACTTTCGATATTGTAGAATGGTATGTTTTTGAGGGTAGCAAAATCTATTATAGAGTAAGTATTGCTATTGTAAGGAAAGTGTTTGGGTGAGTCTGGCTCTGATATTTGGAGGTAATTAGTGTTGCTCATAGCATGAATAATTTTACATGATCTGTTTGCCCTGCCTCTGTTCCAGGTCGGATGTTTTGCATTACAGTCGTCTATGGTGTGGTTGTCTGAGAGGATATTGATTAATTCATTATGGTTGATGAGATTACGGGGGGTGGAATGGTAAATAGTAGAGATTGTGAAGTATTGGTTGTCTTTGGTATTGATATGGATGGTGGTATTTTCAGAGGTGGAGGTATTTTTAATAACCATATGATAAGGAATCCAATTTTTAATTAAGATTGCAGTGCCTCCACCCCGATGGGTAGATCTGTCAGAACGGTATATATTATAATTTGGAATTTTAAATTTTTCAGAGCGTTTGAGGTGAGTTTCCTGGACTCCTAGGATGTCTGGGTTGTAATCATCTATGAAATTTCGGAGTTCTCCTATTTTTGATTTAATGCCATTTGCATTCCAGCTTGCAATCAGGAGGGATGGGAGTAGTTTTTTTTAGCATATTAAATTTTAGAACCAGATGGACATCATACTGCAAATGACTTGGAATGATTTTTCAATTTTTGAACATAAATCAAGGTTATTATGAGCAAATATTTGCGAAAATCGTTGGTAAGTTTCCATTATTTTATCAAAATTTTTTAATTTTTTTTAAATTTCATTAACGAAGGGAAGACTTGAAGGTTGGCTGTCATCGATGGGTGCGGTGTTTTGGACGCTTTGACTATTGTTCTAGGTTTTTGGCATTTTTACGTCGTTCTTCCCTGTAAATTGTAGTTGATGGGGAAATTCATAGGATTTTTGGGGCAACCAGAGTTATTTACTGTATGATCTCCACCACAGTTACAGCATTTTTTTTTTTGGGGGGAGTGCTTTCAAGAGTTTTGGTACAGCTATGAGTTGGATGATTATCTCCACATTGCACACATTTAAATTCCCTAGAGCAGAATCTAGAGTGGTGAAAATAACTTTGACAGCGATAGCATATGGGGAAGGAGTGTGTTGATAAAACCATCAATTCCCCATAATTTCCTTTCAGAAGTGTGCGGATTGCAAGCAACTTTTCTGTCGTTCCGGAGAACTGTTACATTAATATTTCATTTTAGCCATTAAATTAATTAGTTCCATTAAATTAATTAGCAACACCGAAAACGTAAAAAAAACTTCAAATGTTGGAGCTTTTAAATAATATTTACTTTAATGTAAACAGAAACACCTCCAATGAATACAACAGTTGACCAATTCTAAAATTTATAGAACAACACATAATAATAATAATGTTTTTCTTGCCAATCGCACAGGAGCAAATCTCTTCCATATTCATTTAAACAGACAATTTTTGTTCATAATATTTACTCTTGGCCTTTTTGAGAGGCAAAGAACCTCTCATTTACCTCAAACTTAACATTTACAAATTTAAAACTTAAGTGAGTGGAGAAAAGATCATCTGCTCCTTTTCTTCAAACCTCCTTACAGCTCCGCAGTCAAAATGACATCAAAAAAGGACTTAGGAAGTCGCCACAAGCATCGATTGAGTGTTTTTCTTTTATGGAGAGGTTCAGTTTTAACTGAAAGGTATCCAATATTATTGATTTCGAAATTTTCTTTTGTTGTTTTCTGTTTTTTGAAGTGTAACTAAATAGGGGGAGTGGCTGGTTATTATTATTATTTTTGGATTTTAAGTTATTGTATTCATTGACTATGAGATTATATTCAGCTAATTCCTGAATTATTTCAAGGTGAGAATAATTAATTGGGAGGCCTTTACTTATACATTTAAGGATTCTCTCATTAAGTAATTCAAATGTGTGAGCTTCTAAATTCCTCTCTTGAATTGTTCTTGATGCTTCAACTGTAGGGGGGGATTTTTTAAACCATTTCTTTTATAGTCGCCTTTGAGCTCGCATTTTGTCAATTTCATCATATTTTCAAGAGTTGCTCTTGGATCGTCAATATTAGCTAGGATGATTGGGGGAGGGGGTTTCTTAGCTTCCTCTTTCAATACATCGGGGAATCCTAAGTCGTATTCATCATTATTACTAGTTTTATTTATTTTTAGTTTTATCACTACTTACTGATTGAGAATTGATAGCGTCCATATCAGAGATGAAATCATCATTGCTCTCGATGTCTGGACCTTCATCAGAGAGCTCAGAATATTTGTTGCTTAATGGAAGGTTAAATTCCTGTTGTTTTTAATTTTTTTTTTTGAGATCGTATCAGTAATTCTCTTGGGAGAGTTTAATTTTCTTTTACTTTTAACTTCGTGAAATTCATTATCTTTACTTACAGTATTGATGCTAGGAGTTGATTTTAATTTTTCAACGCATTTTGAAACGGTTTCAGAAGCTAGGTTCTTAAGTAGAGTTTCAAATTTTTCGTTAGCTTCCTGTTGCGATTTTTCCATCTGTTTTATTTTGAGTTCTAGATTGGAGACAGATTTTTTATGAATTTGAATTTTTATTTTTTAGATGATTCATAATATCAGCTTGGGTTGTGTTTTCTATTTCGTTTCATAGTATTTTAAGAGTTTCGAAAACACTGGTTAGGCAGTCCAAACATGAACCATTTTCAACAGAATCAATAAATTTTTTTAAGAAGGGGAGAATTTGAGGAAGAGTGCCTTAGTTGTAAAAAGAGAAGTAATCTTCACGGGCTTCAGGAGTAATTATCGAGTCACCGAAAATGGCACTTACCTCCTCTGGTTTCAGCAGTCCAGCAACAGTGGTATGAGTTCCTTGTAGCTTGGCATGGTAATCCACAGCAATGAATTCCGGATAGCGATTTTTTTATGAGTTAAGAAATAAGCCTAAGAACGCACAATGTTCGAAGGTGCTTAGCACCCACTAGCACGCTAACCTACCAAAGGTGGTTAGCATATGAAAGTTCAAGATAAAAAACAGTCCAAATTTCGCTAAAACTTGAATCACGGAAAGTCACAAGATGCAAGAAAAAGTCAGTGTGCGAGTCGATGGGAATAGATTGTAGTTGGCTCACAACACGTGTAAATTGGCCGGGCTGGCTGCCGTCGGACTCTGCCGATCGAACGGGTCAGGAATACCGTCGGTATTGAAGTTCTAGATAACAGCAGCGGAAACAACTACACTGCGTGGAGTCAGGGGGAAGAATGCCCTCAGTAAAATCCGTCATCTCTTGAGCATACCATAATATTGAATCCCTATTGGAGTTAAACGTGTATGCGAAATTTCATTCCGATTGGATGACAGGAAGCGAGTTAAATTTTGAGTACTTAGTACAAGGCCTGGCCCCCAAGAACCCACATGTTTATTACTGCTTTAGTAATTCAAGCCCTAAATTAACAAATAAAAATTCAAACAAAAATTTTAAAAGCAAAAGTTCGCCCCTAAGACAAAAAATGTTAATTCTCCCAAGAACCAGCGTCCTCTCGAGAGATATCGACAGGCCACCCCGCAGGTTTCTTACTCCCAAATTCTAACTGGACAGACCACGGTTCATTCCGCCCCTGTTCAAAATTCTGCGGCTACTCCCATCTCGTTAAACTTTGGGGAAATTTTCCGAGCAGTTATGGCTATCGCCAGTGACGCAAATGTCGACGAGCAACTTTTCGCTCGGGCATTCCGGGAGTGTCTCCCTGCCCTTCGCCAAGTCACATCGGCTGACGACAAGGCCTGTATTATTTTCGAGGCCTATGTCGCTCTTAAGCACGGGCGCGCTTACCGCACCCCATCCCAACATTAAAATTCACTCGTGACGTGCACGACATTTCTCTTGGGTACTGGAACGCAAATGGTCTGCGTTCCAAGATTGACGAAGTCAGAGACTTCGACACAGAGCATAATTTTGATCTGTTTTTGGTTCAGGAAACAAAGCTCCAACCGGGGCACGAACCCCAGATCGTCAACTATCGTCTTTTCAAAGACGATAGAATAACTTTAACTCCTCGTATCGACGGAGGCACCGCTTTATACTGTAAAAGTAATTATGAACATTGCAGAGTCCTCTTACCGAAGTTACAGTATATTGATGCAACTGCGATCGAAATTAAAATTAATAACTACCCACCACTGGGAATAATTTCTGCTTATATTCGCAGGACCCCACTTAATAGATGCCATTTTCCAAAGGAGGACTTCATTAAACTTCTTAATTCTGGACAAAATGTAATCATTGCTGGAGATATGAATGCCTGTCATAAAGACAGGAATGATTCAAGATCTAATACTTTTGGCCACAAACTCAAAAATATTATAAGCAGAACTCCTGACGCACATTAACCCTAGGTCCCGACCGGGGGCTAGGGATTCTATTATTGATCTTGCAATCTTTAAAAATATTCCTTTTAATTATGATATAAGAGTCATTCATGATCTGAGTTCAGATCATTTACCGGTCATTTTGACTCTTAATACTAACTCTGCATTTTTAAAATTACCAGAGCAACTTTCTACCAATTGGGAGAATTTTAAATTTATTTTATATTCAAAACCCCTCCCTATCCCAGAAACCTCCAGCAATGAAGATATCGAAAAATCTATCGATAAAATTGGAGAAATTATTTCTGAGGCACTTGTGACGGCCTCAAAACCAAAATTTAAACCTCCTCCTCTGAGACTCCCTATTGAGATCAGAACTAAAATTCGTCGCAAAAATTATGAACGGAGAGTCCGGCAAAGATGTAGAAATCCGGCTCTGAAATCTGAACTCCGTGCACTCAGTAATGAGATCAAACGAGACATTAAACACTTTTCCCAGGAAAGATGGGAAAAACACATTGAAGGCCTCTCGTCTGATACAAGCACCCTTTGGAGGGAAACCTCCTGACTCAAAAAGCCTTTTCACACCATTCCGCCCCTGAAGGGTGCCCTCGGCAGTGTTGCTGTAGCTCCTATTGAAAAGGCGGAAGTTATAGCTGATAGCCTTCAAAATCAATTCGAACCAAATGAAGACGAGAATCCCAGATTCTCAGCTCACACTAAACGTAAAGTCCAAAGGTTTTTGGCCTCCCCCACATGCCTAGACCTGGAACCAGTCCAGGCTAGCGAAATTTTGGACTTTATACATAAAACAAAAATTAAGAAGGCTCCGGGATTAGATTTAATTTCAAACCGCATCCTTAAAAACCTCCCTCTTAAATTTATTTTCCTGTTTACGCTGCTCACTAACTTTTTTAATGGAGAACTGCTACTTTCCTAAGGCTTGGAAGATCGCCGTGGTGGTCCCCATTCTCAAGTCTGATTCTGATGATACGAAACCTCAAAATTTTCGCCCCA
This sequence comes from Nephila pilipes, assembly GCA_019974015.1. Lineage (NCBI taxonomy): Eukaryota > Metazoa > Arthropoda > Arachnida > Araneae > Nephilidae > Nephila > Nephila pilipes. The sequence goes on from BMAW01106510.1 coordinate 52,363, forward strand.
TATCGTTACTCAGTTCGCTGAGCAAAGCATATGAATGTGTTATTTTGAATCGCCTGGACCAGTTCTGCAATTCCAGGAATATTATTATTCAGGATGCAGCATGGTTTTGTTCCCAAGTGCTCTACAGTAACGCAGTTACTTAGAGTTACCGAGACGGTACAGCACGGCTTTTCCAATAACAAGGCCACGGGTATGCTTTTTATCGATATTGTCAAAGCTTTTGATAAAATTTGGCACGATGGGCTTATTTCCAAGATGATGCGATTTGGAATTTCAGACCAACTTATAAAAATTATTCACTCGTTCCTTGACTGTCGTAGTTTTCGGGTTCGAGTCGAAAATGCAGTCTCCTCCCCCCGTCCAATCCTAAGTGGAGTCCCCCAGGGATCGATTTTAAGTCCAAGAATTTTTTCTTTGTACGTAAATGACATCCCGAAGGCTTCCAACATTCATTTGACGATGTACGCCGATGACACTGCCATTATGTCCCAAGACATCTGCAATCGGAAAATTATTGAAAGATTGCAGAGGTACATATCTCGTTTACAACTCTGGCTCATTGACTGGAAAATTAAAGTCAACGCATCCAAAAGCGCTTGCCTCCTCTTTACGAAACAACGGTGTATTGGCAATTTGCCAGCAGTCACCATTTTTGATCAACCCGTCCCCTGGGTTACTGAATATAAGGGTTAGTTCTAAACTCTAAATTAACTTTTGCCCACCACATCCGAAAAGCACATCAAAAGGCTATCGGAATGAGCAGATTGCTCACTCGCTTGATTTCTCGTAAGAGCAAGCTGGCGATCAGGCACAAAATTTTGCTCTACAAGTCGATCTTAAGACCGATCATGTTGTATGTGTCGCCTATTTGGGCGTCTGCGGCAACCACCCATCTGAAACGACTACACGTCTTTCAAAATATCCACCTTAGGAAAATGCTTAATGCTCCCTAGTTTGTCCGGAACGAAGTCCTGCATAAAGATCTAAATATTGAACCAATTCTAGAGTTCATTAAAAAACAATCATTTAATTTCTTTAATAGGATCCCTCAAATACCTAATGCACTGCCTCAACAACTCCCCGCGTATGATGCGTCAATCGCATCATCGCAAAAAAGACCAAGAGCCGCGCTCGGACACTCTTATATTAATTTCCCAGTCTTAAAAAGACTGCGAGCGCATTGAAGCAATTCATTAGTGATATCCTGCTTAATTTTTAAAATTCAGGACTTCACATCGATAAGGGGCAATGTCCCATGGTCAAAATGGACCTCGCGTAACACTGTCGATCACTTTCAAAATCTTAGTGATTTAAGCTCTTAAAAGTTTGTTTACACTTAATTTTCCATTTTCCGAAGTTAGAGCCAATTTTAACCACCCGGCGTCGCTAGTGGCGCATAGCTCAATTCATGTTAATTCTCTTTTTTCGAACTCAATCTCCTCGCGTTTATATTTTCCCTCAAAATTTTAAATTGCATTTTTCTTTAAATTGGTTTCGGTACGGCATTTCTATTTATTTCATTTTACTTTTAACTTTATTTTTATCTAGTTACAACCTCTCAAAAACCAGCGGACGACAGCTTTCTCGAAGTCGTTTTCGCCTTCGAACTGAAGTCCCACCCCCTAACGCTCTCTCCGCCCATTGCTATATATGCTTCTTAGCTTACTGGCTACAGCGTCCAATGGCAATGCGCTTTCGTAACTTTACTTTCCAATTTTGTTTCGGCAGTTCCTCACTCTGCCGAACGCCCAGGCGCTTGTTGCCTTGATCACAATTATTATAGTTGATTACAATTAAGCTAAAATTTTATTAAATGATGCACTTTAACTTTTTAATAGTAATTCTGATGAGAGGGTATGTTTTTAATTTTAAAACAGGAACCTCGTAATTTTAGCCGTTACCGTTACCGTTACTACTTTAGTTAATATGTAGAATTATATATCAAATGTGTATGAATGTAGTAATTATATAGTGTTACATTGATTCGAATACTTTGGTTTTTTTTTTTATTCGTGACACTTAAAGAACAATTGAATCAAAGAACATTACATGTTAGTTTTAATGAGTGAATGTAAAGTTTATTGGCGCAAGAGACAGATATGGCTATGCTGCGCCAAACAAGATTAAACTGTGGTCTAGACGTGAAGTTGAAAAAAAGATAAAAAGTGATTGACAAGAAGGAAGGTGGAAAATAGAGAAGGATCGCTAGGGTATCCCTGGAGTGCGGCACCCGTGTTTACCAAAGACAGTAAACCCCATGGGAAAGAAAAAGTTCACTAAGGTACCTCGGGGTCATGATGCCCGTACTTACCTAAAGGAGGCAAGTCCCTGAGGTACCCTGATATAATCCCCAGGGGCAGAGTGCCTGGATATACCCCAGAAGCTGGGTACCCATTTTAGTTGCCTCTTACGACATGCATGAGCTACAGTGGGACTATTATGTTATTTTAATAATTCTTTAAAAACGAACAAGGACAGGTAAGATCAGTTCATCCAAAATAACAGAAATTCTCATCCCCCAACCAAAATACAGAAAATGGGTAAATAAGCTAATAAAAAAAAGGGAAGATATACAAAAGTATTAAAACATAAACCATGCATTATAAAGCTTTGAATAGGCATTGAAATAACTGCAAAGAGCACATAAATTTGCTAAATAATAAAATAAAAAAGCTTCTATAATGAAAATAAATAACTACACAATGCAAAATAGTAGCTTATCTTAACAGACTGTAGTACCACATTTTGGTTTGTCATTAGTTGCTGCTTCTGATGTAATTAATTTTTTTCAATAAAAGTCTTGTGTGACGTTCAGGACACTTTTTTTTTTGTGTTTCATCAATTTCCAGTAAGCAGGTCTTTTTTTTTTATTTATTTATGACAAATTTTGCTGAACACGGATTCAACACAGGGACCATTTTTATAAATCTTTAAAAACTGTCCCCAAAACTCCTGATGTATCTTATCAGTAAAAGCAGAAATCCCAAAACGGGACAAAGGTTAACTTCGAAGCTGAACATCACTCAAACATCTAAAGAAATTTTGGAATGTTACAATTTTTTTTACATCAAACAAAGTTCTGTATTTCAGATATAATATTTTTTCCCACTGTTTCGTTTTTAGAGTAGGAAGATAATTATCTATCGTCTGGTGAGTAAAAATTTTATATAGTCAAATGTGTTTGAGAAACTTATTTACGAAATTTAGGTTTACATACAGAGAAAAAAATCATTTATGAGAAAAAAGGCCGACATAACTTTTTGTAGTTAATTAAATGTACCAATTAAGTTAATGCATTAAAACCTCAGAATTTAGTTTGCTTTGTGTTATTAACAGTAATTTTACTTCAGTTCAACTGTAGGTTATATCCCTCTTTTCAGTCTACTTTTTTACCTTTTAAAATCAAATATAGTAATAAATATGTATCTGGAAAAAAAATTAACTAAAACAAATTGTTTTACAAAATCATATAATTTATTAAGATGAAGATATTTTAAAAAACATTGACAATCTCAAACTTCAGTATACATTCAGTCTCGTGTTGAAAGTATCCAATGAAAAAGATACTTTGTTATTAAATAATAAATTATAAAGCAAATAATTATTTGTATTATACATAAGTACATAGCTATTATCTGTTTTTACACATGATTAATAAGTAGCTATTGTTTGTATTATACATAAATAAATAGCTGCTTACAGTAAAATTACTTTACGTATATTGTAACTGAGAGAAAGAGAAAAATGGAAATGAATATTTAAAATGATCTCCTTCACTTTTCTTAAAAGCATATTTTTAAATGTACCAAATGAAACAAGCTAAACCTCATACACCTTACAAAATTCTACTTTATATGATTTTAAATAATATTACCTCAATATATTATCTTTAATTATCACATTTTTAACAAATTCATAAAACATACATGATTTATTATTAGTCAAGCTATACAGTTGAATAATACAATTTAAGAGGTCTTTAAAAATGAACAACAGAAATTCTTTGCCTTTCCATCTTTATAGATATTTAACCCTTTGATGGTCATGAACATGTCTAGCTCGCATTTGAATTGCCCACTATGATGCATGCAGATGAATTAAGCTCATCTGAAATTTTTCAATCAAAATGGTATCAGCCAAGCCCTACTCGTCTAGTGAAACTTTTCCTCAATGCCCACCAAGTTTATCCGCATAACATTACCTGGCGTTGCTTGTGTTACAAACAATTCCCACTTCAAAATTTAGTTAGTTGAATAGCATATAGATAGCAGCAGGGGTAACGTAAACTTTTTTGCACAATGAGGGAAAATATTACTGATTTAATTGTTGGACTGGTTAGTTTTCTTGTAAATTCAGGTGGAGTTTGTTACTGAAATAGCTCAAAAGCCAAAGCTAGATAATTCTGACAAGAAATAAGTTTTATGATGATACATATATGATGAATAATTCCATGTTTTAAAGTGGATCACACACAAAATGAGTTTTAGGTTAATATAACAAATGTTTCATAACATTTGAAATTGTATGAAATTACTCAGGTATTTAAATCTAATATTTAACAAACTCAGATTTCTAATATTTATCATTTACTGAATTATTTCAAGGGCAAGTTACAATTGTTGTAAAAATTACATTGATGGACCACAAATTAGTCTTTAAGGACTATCTTTTGAAAGTGAGCAAGCTATCTATATCACAGTCAGATAAATGGTGATATTTTCAGAAGCAACTCATGGGAAAATGGTTGCACTTTCAGATCCTGTTTGATCATAGCACTGTGCGTAATACGAGAACAAAACCTAACCATCAAAGGGTTAAGAACATTTCACAAATTCACAACTTTTACCAGGCTTTATTTAACTCAGAATAATTTTGGAAATCAGTATTGTGAACAGTTTTTTCAGAGTAAAAATTTTAATACAGACAAATATATACAGATACATCATATTCATGTAAATATCACATGTGCATATTTAGATGAACAAACACAACTTATCAATATATGTATAGCATTTTTTTAATAACAATTCCAAGGCAATTATTAACAACACTAATAATTAACTATTTACAATTAACAATTCCATGCCTTCATAAAATCCTCTTCCAATAATAAATGCAAGCTATATAAACAATTAATAAGATGAACTATCTTAGTCACAGACATCTACTTCATGTACTTTTGTGTATCACTACTACCTGATGAGCATGATACATATGTTAGTACCTAACTCTTCATATTTCCACATCATATGAGGACTTGGAAGTCCAAAAGAATATAGAAGTACCATAATTCTGCAGATCAACCAGCAATTATTCTAATATCTGGACTATCATAGTTTCAACAAAGTAACATCACAAAAAATGCATTGTGTATTAATAAAACTCTATAAATGCGATTAGGTGACAAGATTTCAAACTCCACTTCCCCACCTTAGTAAGTAAAAATTTGTTTTCTTTCACTTCATACTCATAACTGCTTGTCAATAAATCAAAACATTACCAGCAATTTTCTAATAAATTAAACTAATTAAACAAGTCAAGTAAGTTTATATAGTTCTAAATAAATACAAAAGTAAGAAACTGCCTCTACAAATCTAAACAGATTATACATTTCTAAGCCAGGAGCATAGCTACAAATTAATTCAAGAGTTTCCAATGTTAATTTATAGTACCAGTTTTTCATGATAATCATAAATACAAAAATTAGACTAATAATTACTAACAAATTAACTTTACTTAAATAAAGGTTGTATATTAATGAATACAATAAAAATAGTTAATTTAGTACTTCATTGATCTCATATAGTTCAGTTAAATATTTCATTTAAAAAATTATACAGCAAGTAAAATTTATTAATACGACATGACTAAAAATACAAATGCTATCAAATTAAAATGTGGAAAAGGTACCTTATATTCAAAAGAAATTTAATTCCAAACAATTATTAATATGTAGTAGCATGAGATTTTTGTAGAAGTCGTTTTACTTTTAATGAACAATTTTTTTTTTCATTTAAAATGTAAAACATTATGTAAAACTTTTTAAAAAAAGGTCCTGAAGAAAGGAAAATATTAAAATAAATTTTTATTATATAATTTTAATCAGATATTCATTTTTTAATATTCTTAAAATCCTGGATATATGTCATTTAATAGTTCAAAATAATCAAAATTTGAACTAAGCTGATACGATAATTACCACCATTTTTTTTTTGTTAAAATCTAAAGAAAAATAATATACATTTTTATTACCTTTAAAGCATAATGATTTCATTTTTTTAAACAAGTTTTTCCATTTATATATAAATACTTTTTCCTTTAATTTCAAATTTTATAATGTAATTCAGAGCATATATATATATATATATATATACATGAATGTACAGAAAAATGTACTTGCATAAAAAAAATCAAAGTATGACATCAATTGCAGGAATAAAAAAAATGTATCTTTATCCAACAGAGTAAATCATATCAATTCTACAATTGCAGCAGAAGCACTTGCCATCCATATGCCTAGTTCTAGATCATTTAACTGAATTAAACAAACAAACAAAAAAAACTGTTAATTCTCTCCAATAGCTATTCTGTGCTATGTGCAATAAAAAATTACAATATTAAATCCCAAAAAGTCATTCATAAATTAGAAAGAACTTCATACAATTGCAGTTTCCTACTCACATAATTCTGCATTGGATTCTGGGACATTTGAAAATATTTTGGAATGAGCAGGTTGATTATCACCCAAAATTGATAACAGAATCCAATGTATACAATGACTCAATTGCCTCAGGAAACATCAATAAAGATATTTTGCGTAACAGAATGAAAATGACTAATGCAAACTTTTATTCAAGCAAATATTTCAAAATCTCAGAAAACACCTCTACCATAGACATAATATCCAAATGGACAAAAAATAGGAAATATGAAGCACTTGAATCATTAGCAAAATGATCATAACCCCAGGGCTTTTGCACAAATTCAATTTAAATGATAATTCATAATGTACCTGTAACCAAGTCAATGATTTGGAACATATTCTTTTGACTTGCAATAAATACACATCCCATTGAAATATTCTCAAGATAAGCCCACAGTACAATATTACTTTCAAAGAATTTCTGGAGAGAACAGTAGTATATACAAATTTTCAGAGCATTCTTGTAGAAGATGAAATATTTTGATATTTATTGAATTAAAAGAATGTGTTACAGGGGATAACAGCCTTTGTTGCTCTAAATCCCATAACATCAGTCAATTTACTTGAATTGAAGGAGAAAAACATAAATTCTTTAAATTATGCAGTCAACTATTTCTCATTCATTGATGTAAATTCTAAGAAAAATGAAAATTGATAAGTCCTCTCTTTGGCAAATAACATGAAGAATATGAATTCAAATTTTTATTTGTTTTGATATTTCCAAGAGAATCTGATATATTAATGACCCTTACTTTAATTAAACACCAATAAAAATAAAATGAAAAAAAAAAAAAATATTGATACTGAATTGACAATGTATGAGGTTATTTTTCTAAATTTTCAAAAATAAATTTACCTTTCATGATTAAAAGCCCTCTTCTTATAAAAGTTATCTTCTAGATGTATCATATTATCAACACCATTCTTAAATTTGTACAACCACAAAGTGTAAAAGTAAAAAAAAAAAAAAAAAAAAAAAAAAAAGGATATTTATTTCATAAAACTATATATGACTTGAATTGAAAAAAAGAGATGGAGAGTTTTGTTTACCAAACAATTTTGCATTTTGGAAACACCACTTTCTGTTAACAAACTAATAGAAACTTACATCATGTTGTAGTTAATAATTAACACATAAAGGCACCTATGGTACAAATTAAAACCCAAAACATTGAAAATGAGCTGTAGTAGCAATTCTTTCTACAATTAACACTGATCAGGTATTTACAGTATTAAATCATTGATTTAGCATTAATTTACAAAGTTAGCAAAAAGCAAAACAGAATACAGGTATTAGTACCTCATATTGGAAAAGAAAACATTTTCCTTTAAAAAAATTAATATAAGATTTAAAAATTTTAGTACTTTTTCATTTTGCTGATGCAAATATCACCAAGCAGACTTTATTGACGACAACACACAGTATACACATATTCCGTTTGGTGTCAGTTGTATCATTTTTGGCGACTTTATCACTTGTGTCAGCGAAATGGAAAAGTACCAATTTTTTTTAATTATATTGAATATTTATTTCCAGCACTTGATTTCTGAGGACATAGAAGTTAGGATATTTTAGTACAAAAGTCGTATTCAAATTCCAACACATTGCTCCATTTCTTAATTTTAAATATTACTACATCAGAATTTATGAAAATATCTTCATTTGATCATTCTCAAGAATTACTGAGCTTCGTTTTAACATGTTTAGAGGAAACGCAATAATTATGCTCATATAAAACTGCATCAGAATAAAGCCTTTTCCCAGAAGATAAGCTTTTTTGCCCTTCCAATAATGGATATATATTTGATATCATTAAAGGTTTCTGTTTTCGATATTTCTCACAGACAATATCAGGTAATCGATGAAGCTCAACAAACAGCTTCTTGCATTTGGAAACATGTAATAATTTTTTTTTGGTTGTACTCTTTTGATGACTTGACTTCAATGATTGCTTTGAATATGTTTCACAATTATTTTTAAATTGACATGCAGAGATTGACTCAGGCAGAAAATTAAATTTTCTAGTAATTTTATTTGATACAGTGACAGAATTCTCTGTATTCAAGTGATTATCAGGAGATGAATTATTTTTAACTTTAACACATTTCCTTTTCAAATTTAAAATATTTAAAATTGCATTGGCTGTCCTCAGTTTAGATTTAATTCTATCTCTTTTAGATGAAACAGAAGTTTGCATTTGATCGAAATTAGATGTATTTTGAGATTTTGATGATTTATCATGGAGCTTTTTTCTTTGTTTTGAAATCCTTGAGAATCGTTTGAAAGATGACATGTCATGAACGTATTCTGGTAATTTAGCAGCTAACACAAATGCTTGTTTACAATTATGTATTTGGGTATTGTTATCAAGATTGTCAGTTACATAACTATGTTTTTGTTGATTATTAAAAGAACTGCACATATCTAAATTATTGTGCTGGATCTCATCTCGAGTTTCAATTAAAAACTTTTCAAATGAATCTTCTTCATAATCAGAAGTACTTTCACAAGATTCAGTGGTCTCTCCCAATTCATCAAAACTTTTAAAATTAGTAGCTTTAACAGATTTTTTTTTTTTTTTGTTTACGTCTCCAGAAACATTAATACATCCATCTTCTTGAAGTACAGAATTCCAGTCATGGATCAAATCATTGTTTTGGAGACAAACCTTTTTTACATTAGAAGATTTTTGTAAAGATGGAATTTCATTCAATGTTTTACACAAAGACATTTGCAGATTGCAATTCTTAGATTTGTCATTTGAAGTTAAATAATCAGATTTTCGACAATTTTCTTCAACCATTTGCCCCCGATCAAGCTGACTGCAAAATGCTCGATACGATTCCATTCCCTGAACTGATCTAGGGAGTCTAATAAGTGAAACAGACAGTTCTTTTAATTTAGATGAAGCATCACAATTTTTTGATGGAACAATTGCATTTTCATTGGATTTATCAAGTGGCATTACTTTGAAAGTTTTCCCCACAACCTTATTGCAAGATTCATTCAATTCTTTTTGAAATTCCATCAGATTCAAAACAGATTTATTACCTGAATCCTTTTTGTTACATAAAGAAGCTACATCAGTTATTTCATAAACACCATTTTTAAGAACGTACAAATTTGTAGCATTTATTTTATGAACTAATCTATCATCAGGTAATGGCTTAGTATTGATGGAGGCTTTTGACATGTCTTTACGATTAGTAGAGTTTGTGGAACTGTTATCATTTGTACAAACATATTTGTGAGAAAAATCTTTTGATTGTTGGTTAAAATTTTTTTTTGCTGAATTATTCCCATCACAAAATATTATTTGAGGGGAAGTATGACCCGAGTCCATTGCACGTTTGAGGAAATGCACTCTGTCAAATTTACGAAACATTTTTGATGTATTGTGTGACAAGACATGATCAAAATAGTCTGCACGAGAATTGAAAACAATATGACATATCCCACACACTAAAACAATCTTATGTAAATGACTGTGAATAATATAGTCTTTTCTCTCAGAAAATAAGAACCTGCAAATATTGCATTTGAATGGCATTTTTTTTAAATGTTGCATGTAATGTTCCGTCAAATCTATCCAATTTGCAAACACTGCAGTACAACACTCACATTCATGCATATTCAACTTAGATTTATATGTTTTCCATCCATTTCTAATTCGATTTTGAATAACAATTTTGTGACATGACATGTGTTCCTGGAGATGAAATCTTGAAATGGTAGAAAAGGTGCAATACTGACAAAAATATGGCATTGCCCCTATATGAGTTAAAATATGAGAAGCATATAAAGATGGTTTAGAAGAACGAAATCCACAAATTTCACACAATTTAGGCTTGCGCGATGGCAATAATCCTGCATCTGGAGACGTAGCAACTATTTTTTCAGATTTGTCAATGATTTGGCACTGAGAGTTTGAAGTGATTTCTTGTGGTACTAAAGTGATGGCAGTGTGTTTGGTAACGAAATGATTTGTGAAAACCATTTCGTTTTGAAATTTTTGATGACAGACGGAGCATGTAATATCCATGATTCTGAATATAATGAGCGCAAGTAAGACTCGTCAAAAATCACCTGACAAAGTTTAAAAAATGTTCGACTGACATAGTTTGATATACTTTAACAGTCATATCATACAGTATTCTCTTTCTCCAACCTCTAGTGTGGCTGAAATTGCGAATTAGTGATCATTTGATTGATTGTTTAATGGAAAGGGTTTGATGATTGACTGATTGAAGTGGAAGGTAGGGCAACAAACGCCATTATCCCCTTTTAAAAAGTAAATTTCTTCAAATCAATGAATATCAAAGCATTTCCTCCTCTGCAAAAAGGCTCTAAATTTCTTTTTGTTTATTTCTGCTTTTTCCAAAAATTCTCTAAATGTGATGTTGCACCAGGAACAGTGGCGGGTCTGTGGAACTGCTGCCCCCATATCTTCTTGATATTATCGATAACATTTAATAAAGTGCTTTTTTTACTCTAATTCTTTCCTATTAATAGAATGTATTATCTAAAGCTTAATCTCAATAACCCTCTCTCACATAACTACAAAATAAAAAAAAAAAAATGATACATGAAAGATGCAAAAATCTTTGAATCGAACTTGCGTTTCATAATTCCAGCGAAGAGGCGTTTGACTGTTGTACGCATGCGCGTATAGGAGACAGCACGTAAGGCTGTAAGAGAGTACCATCATCTGCAGTGCCGATTCTGGCGTGCTAGTGGATTGTAACGGTTTTTTCCTCTCTCTTTGTGTTGTGCCTAAAACCTTGTACTGTATTCTTGAATGTGATAAAGCGTAGAATTATACTATTTTACCCTGCTTCCCGTTATTTTATTTTATTCATTTCATTCGATTCTTTTAATTGTCAGAAAGTTTTAACCATGAACTTGCATCTCTAAGAAAATTCTGTGACTGCCAATAAATTTCAAAAGCTTAAATTTTCACAGTTGTCTCTTTATGCGAAAGTCGCAGTTGAGAAAAAAGGGTCTATTAGAACCTGATAATTTACTATCTCAACCAGGCACAAGCAACAACAAGAAATATATTAGAAACTATAATTCTGACTGGTACTCTCAGTAATGTAGGCTTTGTGGCTGTGAAGTACAAAAATGCACTCTTTTGCTTCCCGTGTTTGTTGTTTAGAGGTGATGTAACATGGATATCAAAACGCAGCAAGTATTTTTCAAAGGTCAAAAATATCCTTTTTTAACATTCTGGCTATTCCGAATTCTTCTCAAGATCACCACAACTTGTGTCAATTCTCAAGAAGCATATGGAAATCAACTGTGTTCAACAAAAGTGTTCTATTGCAGGTCTGATATTCAGGGACATAGAAAAATAATTGAGCTGCTTAAATTTATCTTGGAAAATAATCTAGATGATTTGATAAAAGTTTTTTTTCACTATTCCCATTACTACATTAGAGGAAGAACGCTCCTTTTCAACATTGAAAAGAATAAAAACTTTTCTAAGAAGCACTATGAATTTGGAAAGACTAAATGCGTTTGCAGTGCTTTCATTGGAGAAAAACTTCTTCAATTGGCATCCAGAGATCAAGAGCAGAAAATTATTTATCTTTTCGCTCAAAATAAAACAAGTCTCGATTTCATGTTTAAATGAATAGATTATACTTGAGCTGAAACAATTTAGGTTAAAATAAGATAATAATGTTTGATTTTGTTCTTTTAGGATTTTATCAAGTTTCTGAATAAATATTCGTTCGGTTTGTTTCCTTTCACATAAATTTAAAAAAAAAGGCGGGAAATTTTTTTCGCCCCCCCCCCCCCCATCTTCCATTAATTTTAACTACGAGCCACCACTGATCGGGAATCTGTACTGGTTAAGAGAATTTTCCGATTTGGTCGATTATCTCTAGAACTACTGAACAGATTTTAATGAAAATTGGTTTATACTTCGGGTTGATATAATACAAAAAAAAAAAAAAAAAAAAAAAAAAAAAAAAAAAAAGAAACCACTATTTAACAGTTATAATGCCCACGCATGATCATGCGTGACGCTATGCAAGGTATGAAACAGCAGTTGCAGAATAGAACAAAAAAATAATGGGTTAACCGGAGGTATGGTCCCCTCTTACAGATATACAGACCTCGCACTGTGATTTAATGTTGGAAGAAGGGAGTTTATGACTTCTTGTGGCAATTGGTCCCCTCTTTTCGAAATGTTATTTTCAGGTTTCGGATGTGGAATGCGAACTGCTATTGCCCTCTCCAGAGCGTCCTAGGCATGCTCAATAGGATTGAAATCTGGAGATCTGGCTGACCAATCCATCCTGCGAATATTCTCACTTTCCAGAAATTAGCCAACCAAATGAGCTCTATGTGGCCTCGCGCTGTCATCCATTAGAAGGAAATCAGGTCCAACTGTACCACTGAAAAGGCGAACATAGGGTTAAAAGATCTCACCCCTATCCTCTCAAGAGTCGCAATGCCTCTTTCAAAAACAGGGAGGCGTGTGCGTCCATCCAAAATGATGCCTGACCAGACCATAAAGCCTCCGCTGCCGTAATGGTCAATTTCTTAGACAATGGAGGTAGAGGGTCCCTGGTTCTCTCCTTATGAAAGGAGAATCACTGGTTAGGCTGAACCGGGATCAATGCAGAAAAGAGTCACCCATTGTTCCATGCTCCGATCTCTATGATCTCTGCACCCTTTTAAGCGTACTCTTCTGTTCGCAGAATTGAACGGGACGAAAACAGCAGGTTTTCTTGCAAACAGCCCTCTCTCATGAAGTCTTCTGGAAGCAGTCACTCTTGAAACTCGGGTTCCTGTGGCTGCATACAACTCAAGAGAGACTTGAGAAGCTGTATAATCCCTGTTACGCCTTGATATAATGGATAAATGGCAATCTTATCTGGCTATCGTGGCTTTTGGAAGACCTTGCCCATGCTTTTTCTCGGCGGATCCGGATCCTGAAACTGTTTCTATATATTGGACACGACGCTGGATGTTAAATCGAATTCTCTGCAAATCCAGATTTAGTACTGGTCTGCTTCTAGCCTACCCCCGATTCGCCATCTCATTCCGTCAATTAAATGGTTCTGAAAGTTGGTGTGGGTTTCATCGTTCACAAGCAAAAGGAAAACGTATGACCACACCAAGTACACATATGCTCCTCTACCAATAATGGAAGTCACCAACTCTGTACTTATAGATTTTGTATTTCTAGAGCTGCAAGGCAATATTTTTATGCACAAACACAGAATCCTAATGAATCTGTGAACAGTGTCACCTGGATTCGCGTACAAAAAAATTGCATTTGTGAGCACCGAATCTTTAACAATATGGTGCTTTTGACACTATTTCTTGATTTAATGAAGGAAATACGAGTATATATAAAAATACAGGATTATTTATACAGGATTTAAATTCATTCACGTTATCTCTTTGTGAAAAATATGGAGGAATTAGATAAGAAACACATTATTGACATAGAATGGAAATTATCAAAAAATAAAAAAAGCACATAAAGGAAACGTTAAGATTCTTATGAGACAAAAAAAAATGTGATAATCCTTCATACAAAGCAGGATTTTACTAAATTTAACTTCTTAATCAGCAATTAAAGTATCAACGAAATCTTAACCGCCCCCCTTTTTTAACCTCAAAACATGGATCTTTCATGTTCCTTTTTATTTTATCAATACATATGAAATTTATGAATTCAGTTTTTTAATGACATTTATAATATATTATGTTACACACTTTAACACAGGGATTTGATACTTTTTGACAAACATTTATTTTGCCAAAAATGCTAAAATAAGAATTATTTTGAATAAATAATCAATTTTTGTATTTTACTTAGAAGGAAAATAGTGTCTTAAAGTAGGCAAACATGTTATTCTAGCTTCCATGAAAATTTCATAATCCTATCTTGCTTAGTTTCTCAGAAAAAAGGTGAATTTAACATGGGAAAGTTATGGCTATACCGGTTCCTTTAAAATTAAGTGTGTGTGAGAGAGATTATCCCACCATTAAGCTGTCAGACAGGAACAACCTTAACCAATGAAGAAAAAATTTCTCCCTGACAGCATCGAAACCAATTTCCAAATTAATGAGACGCCTGAAGTTTTCTACATGGTCTCCAAAACAATCTACCATCTAAAATCCCTTCCCTTCGATCTGGAGCTGCTTCGGGAATTCATACATGTATCAAAAAACTCGAAATTAAAAAATGTCCCTGGCTCCGATAAAATAATTAGTAAAATGACTAAGCACTTGCCCTTGAATATAATTTTACTAACTTAACAGTACAATTGAAAAGTCCCCGGCCTGACACATAGATGGTGCTACTAGAATTTAATCCATATGTTTTTTAGTTAGCCCTAACCCTCAAAAGATGAGTGTATAAATTTGACGGCTGTCGGAACATTAGTTTGTGAATTATAGCATTTTGAGTGAAGCAACTTTTGTTACTGTGAAAAAAATGGATAAAAAGGAATTTCGCGTATTAATAAAATATTGCTTTTGGAAGGGAAAAAATACAGTTGAAGCAAAACCTTGGCTTGATGCCCAGTTTCCGGACACTGCCCCAGGAAAATCAATCATCAAGGATTGGTATGCTAAGTTTAGACGTGGTGAAATGAGCACCGAAGACGGTGAACGCCCAAAAGAGGTTGTTACCGACGAAAACATTAAAAAAATCCACAAAATGATTTTGAATGACCGTCAATTGAAATTGAATGAAATAGCAGACACTCTAAGGATATCAACTGAACGTGTACATCATATCATTCACGAATATTTGGGTATGAGAAAGCTCTGTGCAAAGTGGGTGCCGCGCGAGCTCATTTTTGACTAGAAACATCGACGAGTTGGTGATTCGGAGCAATGTTTGAAGATGATCAAGCGTAATAAACCCGAGTTTTTGCGTCGATATGTGACAATGGATGAAACATGGCTCCATCATTTCACTCCGAAGTCCAATCGATAGTCATCCGAGTGGACTGCACACGATGAACCCACTCCAAAGCGTGGGAAAACGCAACAGTCGGCTGGCGAGGTTATGGCGTCTTTATTTTGGGATGCGCATGGAATAATTTTCATTGACTACCTTGAAAAAGGAAGGACTATCAACAGCGACTATTACATAGCGTTATTGGACCGTTTGAAGGACGAAATCGTCGAAGAACGGCCGCATTTGAAGAAAAAGAAAGTGCTGCTTCACCAAGAGAATGCACCGTGTCACAAGTCAGTGAAAACGATGGCAAAAATCCATGAATTGGGCTTCGAATTGCTTCCTCATCCACCGTATTCTCCAGATCTGGCTCCCAGCGACTATTTCCTGTTCTCAGATCTCAAAAGAATGCTCGCTGGGAAGAAATGTTCTTCGAATGAAGAGGTGAAACTGAGGCCTATTTTGAAGCAAAGGATAAATCGTTCTACAAAAATGGTATCGAAAAGTTGGAGGGTCGCTATAATCAGTGTATCACCCTTGAAGGGAATTATGTTGAATAAAAAAATCTAATTTTGCCAAAAAAATGTTTTTTTACTATGGTAGGCCGGGGACTTTTCAATTGATCTGTTATATGATTAATCTCACGATGGAACTGTCGCACTTTCTAACTTCCTGGAAAAAAGCAATTTTTTCCCCCATTAAAACATTTCTTTCCTTCAACACTCGGAAAAGTTACTGATTTTGTCGGCTTAAAAAGAATTTAAAATCATCTCGAAGCTAACAATATTTCATATTTTCTGTTTTCTGGAAAGCAGAACTTCTAGTTCTGCTTTCCAGAAAAGACTTATAGGTTTGGTCTTCTTAGATGTCGCAAAAAACCTTTGACAAAGTTTGGATCGTCGAAATAATTTTTAAATCAGCCCATCACTCATTCCCATCTAACCAAATAAAATTTATATATTCATATAATATACAGAGAACTTTCAAATAACCACAGACTCTCAGATGTTAAATCAATCAATACAGGTATAGTTCAGGGTCGGTTCTCTTCTGTAGTTGTATTAAATAAATAATATCCAATCTAAAGGCTTTGCGTGTAAAAATAAAACAAAAAATGCTTCTAATTTATGTAGATTAAAAATAGTATTATTAGTTAAAACGGAAAAAAGTGTATTAAATAATAATATCCATTGCGAAATATTGCCTTGAAACTGCAAAATAAAATTTTACTTTAATTTAGTCATAATAAAATAGTTCAGTTAACTAAAACGTAAAAAGTGTAATCGGTGTATTATTTAATGTACTAAAATCCAGTGTAGAAATTTACTCTTTTCGTGTTAATTTATTCAAACTATAGATATTAATTACATCTAATTTATTTGTGTACTTGAACACGACTAGCTTACTCACGTCCGCGGAAAATAATTCAGAAGGAAATCAGTATCAAAGATGAGCGGGATAGCTGGGTCTCTTTATGGGTAGGCAGATAAATATCTAATAGTAGGTAAGCAATTCTACACTGTAAGTTAAGCTTGTTAGCTTGGATCCTTAATCGGATATGATACAACTTCCGTCAAAAAGAAGTAAGAGAAGAAGAGGTACATTCCCCTGTAGATCAAGAGGCTCACTACTCCTCTCACATGTACCTTAAAAGACAATTCCGGAGCGTCTTGAACGAGAGTATAAGGTCTAGTAGCCTGCGACAGGTCGAGAGTAACAACAGAGAGTCTTTCACAGCACCTGGGGGCGGGCAGAAGCCTTGTGGTCATAATTAAAACTGGGGATTAAAGCCCGTGAGGGTTATGCCCCCCCAATATCATTCCATGTTGTTGATAGCAAACTCACCGTGGGCATTATTTCTCATCGAATCGTGGGTTCGAGTCCTGATGCCTTTAAAGACCCGTACAGTGGGACTAATGCAAGTTAAACCTGTCGGGTTTCCAAATCTTCGTCACTCGATCGAGGCTAAAAAAAGAGGTCTGACATCAATACCCTCCGTGTTCCTTCTATGTGTGACGTTAATAAGCAATCAATTGTACTGCTATTTTTTTAAACTTAAAAATACAAAATTTCTTCCTGGAACTGAAAATGGAATGGAATTAGTAATGGAAGTTTTGAAAACGATATTGACAGCAAATTTATTATAGAGCACTTATTTTAAAAATAGTCATGTAAGGACGCGTGTGTGAATGGAAGTAAAAATATATTACGGCTGAAAATATCAAACCAGAACGTAAAATTTTAGTCTTCGGCATGACAAAACAGAGATTTTGGTGACAAACCTTATAATTTTGAATCTAGATCACGTATAGAGGACAATACCTAAGCGAATACATCTTTTTAGTAACTGCCACACCATACCACGAGAGGTCTTTACCTTTGACATGGCAACAGCGCTTGATCTTTATTATTAGTCTTCCGTCCAATCAGGAAGCCTCGCTCCTCCAGAACATCGTTGAGCGAAAGATTCGTGAACGATTAGCTACCAAGGGTGCGCCGAGAATTGAAGAAAATACGATTATATTTTAAAATCTTTTCGTAAAATGTATGCAAACGAAAAAGAAAAATTACAATAAAATATACAGAAAAAGAAAACAGAAACGATTATAGAAATGATTAGTCATTGCACGATATATGAAACTTTTTAATTCTTAATAAAGAAATCAGGGGTACGAAGAATTGTGTCGAAAATTTTTTATTATAATGTGGGATCCCTGGTAAAAGATTAATGTATAAGAAAAAAAAATATTTTGGTTGGTTGGTTTTATTAACATTGCACTAGAAGCAACACGAGGGCTGTTGGCGATGAGTCTTGTAATTTTGAACCTCGTTCGCGTGACGAGGATGACACCTGAGCTGACATCCCTTCTCTTAACATCCACACCACGCCAACTGGAGGACTTTGGGCCCCGAGCAGATTTAATGTGCATCAGACCCGGCTACGTGACGGGTCTTTCAGGGCATCAAGGCTTGAATCCACGAACACACACACACACACACACACACACACACACACACACACACACACAGACACACACACACACACACACACACACACACACACACACACACACACACACACACACACACACACACACACACACACACACACACACACACACATTCCGATTTAAATATTTGTAGAGAGGTATATAGAAAAAACTAAATAATTTCTCCAAAAAAAGTTCTGTTGGCTATAATTGGCAACCGTTACGTTTGTAAGTATAACAGTTATTTATTTATTTTCTCTTGGTACTCTTTACTGAAGTAACATCTCGTGCAGGCATTGGGAGAATCATTGCACTTTTAATTTGTTTGAGCGTTGAGGTTTCAAAACCGGTGTAACGAAGTTTTTCTACAATAACAAAAATGGATAATGTAAGTACTCTTCAAACGTTCATTTCAAATAATTTCAATGTACAAAGGTGTTATCGACACCTTGTAAAAATACATGTTAAAAGTTGATGAAAATGATTTTTATGGGTTAAAAGTTTGGATACACTTATCCAAATTGTAACCACATAATATAAAAACCTATCTTAAAATTCTTAGCTGAAAAATTAATCACTAATCAATCTGTAATTTCATTGAAACAATTCGTTTCGTGTAGATAAAACTAACGCACGTGTAAGCTTACAAATAAGATCCCAACACAATATCTTCCAGATTATTTTACTGGGAGAGATTTTAGATCAAGCCTCCCGAATTATTTGATTTTTTAAGAGATCAATTGATATTTTAACAGCATGCCAATAACTAGGCGGTAAAGTACTCATTATCTTTATTGAACAGAACCTTCTATGAAAACAATCTCTTCGGAGACATGAATACTGACATCATAACTCCTAGGTCCCAAAGTGATCTTTTTCTTTCCCATGGAAGAAGGATGGGAGGAGGGGGGTATAACAGGTTTAACAAATGTATCCTTATCTATTTAAATCCTCCTTGTCAACCAATTTTTTTTTACCTTTTTCTTTTGACTAAACCACAAACTCGACATAAAAAATATTTAGCTTTTGCGCCATGTAATCTAATTGTAATTCACTCGTAGGAGATTGATCTATTAAACAAAATTAAACATAAAAATTAGTTCGACTTGACTCTCTACATAGGATTAATTTTTATCATTGTTTGAACCTCATTTTCACGTCTTGGATCCATGAAGCGTTGAGGGGTATATTAAATTTCGTGATTCAGTGGGAGGATAGTTTTTATTTGAATATTAAAATATTAAATAAATTAAATAAAAAATACTATAGTAAAGTTTCTCTTATCCAGATTATTAATTTAGTATCTAATATATGGTTGCTATTGAATTATTTTGAGCTATTTGATTGTTTTTTTCCCCCAAATACATTTTTCTAAAAAGACCTTATTTGCTGGATGGTATGGGATTCGTAAAAGAAGTTTGTACATACAAATAAGAGTTTAGGAATGCTGGACAGATGGCTTCAAATGACAGTTAAAAAAAATATTAACGATAAAAAATACATTCTTTTATGTAGACGACCCTTGAGGCTAGAAAATAGATTAATCTTTGCAAATCGTCAGGAAAAAGATCTGGCAGTCATTTCAGTAAATTAAACATAGTTATCAGATGCAGACATTTGAATTCTGCATTTCATTTTGTACTTTAGACGAATATCGCGGAAGTGAAAAAAAAAAAAAAAAAAAAAAAAAATTCCATCCTTAAGAAATTATACTTTAGACATATTTTCGGAGGCTTATTTGAGACTGGTAATTCAACTTCACTTATTATGCTAGGCCACTGTTTCGAACATTTGTAAATATGTGACGGAAACTTGCGAGATTCCATGTATGATGATGCAAAACAGAATATTGGATGAATTATCCAAAAGATTCAAGAAGTCTTAGAAACGTCGTTGAAAGTGAACCAGTTAAGAGGGATTTTACAGTAGGAAACTTTGAATGTTAATGTAAATTGTGTTCTGACGATTTTCTGGCATTTCATTGGGCGAACTATTTAGATCAACTGTTCCTTCCCAATTTATTTAGTGGGCCGCGGTAGCCTAGTGGTCAAGGTCGTGGACTAGTGGCCGGCGGTTTTCGTTCAGTCGCGGGTTCTATCCTAGGCCGCCAAAGACCCGCCCTGTAGCCGGGGCTGATGCACGTTAAATCTGTTTGGGGCCCAAAGTCCTCCCGTTGGCGTGGTGTGGATGTTAGTAGAGGGGGTGCCAGCTCAGGTGTCGTCCTCGTCACTTGACCGTGGTTCAAAATTACGAGGTCCGTCACCCTTAGCCCTAGTGTTGATTTAATGCGACGTTAATCAAACCAAACCAATAATTTTTATGAAAATGTCCAATGTTATTCGGTGTTTGTTGTAGAAGTATAAATAACTAATTCATTTTTAGTTATGAAAGAATGTATACAATTTTCTTCATGTGTGTTTTTCACATCATTGGATGCGAACAATTCTATTTTGTCAATGTTTTCCATTAATTACGATCTCCTTAAATATAACTGATGGATGATATAAAAGTCTCACGCAAGTTATTTTTTCTTATGCTTAAATTAAGAGATTTCTAAAGAAGTTGGAGAATTACCAAAAAAAATAAAGCAAAATATTAAAACATTTTATAAGAATTGAAATTATTTCTCAATTTTATTCAGTTACTTTAACTATAAACATAAATTATTTCAACTTCAATTCCAGTCATACAGCGGAAAATTTATAAAAATTTAGTTTTTTGCTACTATATTCGAAATGTTAAAATACGTTTCAGCGAAATAAATTTTTACTCGCAGAAGTTTATAGAAAAAAAAAAATTCTGATTCTGAAAAGAAGCGGAGATAATTTATGAATAAACAGAAATATCTCGTTATTCCTGAATCGCATGAGCAGAGTTGTCAAGGTCATAAGCTTGCAGCTGGCGACTCGTGGGTTCGAGTCCTGATTCCATTGGAAAAACTCGCCGTGTAGAGAGTCAGATGCCCGTTGATCTCTCCTCACGGGCTAACCGTTTTGGGGAAGTACAGGAATCGTTGTTCCCTGAGGAATTCTAAAATCCATGATTTTGTTTTGCAGGGATTTTGGAATCTTTCATTAACACTTTTTGCCCCTGGAGTACACTAGCGATCGTTATCTATTTGCGACCCTTCTTGTGGGACAGTTTATCTTTTCCATGTTTAGATTTGCTTATACTTATGTCTGACGCAGCTTTAACAAATTTGGCACTTGCTCTACAAACCCCAGCTGTCACTCAGTCGAACGTAAAAAAAAATGTCTGGGCTCCAAGTGTTATTACGCGTGGCGTGAGTGTTCGGAGAGGGGCCTATTTCGGATGTCTTCCTCGTCACTGCACACCGATTCAGAATTATGAGGTCCAGTGTTCACAGTCGTGTTGCTTCTTTGTTAATAAACAATATCATTTTCTCATAAAATTAATTTTTTTCTTGATTGTGATCTCAATCAATGATTCAACAAAGAGTAAGTTTTAGAAAACAAATATCTCTCACCGTTCGGAATTAAAAAGATAAAATAAAATCGAAAGCAAATAACTTTTTTAAGCAATATTGTAAGTGCTTAAAATATCTAATGTAAATAATTTTGCCCAACCTTCTATATAGTGCATTACTCTGTTTGAAATTTAAATAATAATAAACACTTTATCGTTGTTCTTAATTTCTCTTTTTCCGTGTAGTTCCAAGATTTCTATCTTTCTTCATTTTATTCCCGCGGTATTTACCAAATACTGATGGCCCATAACGAAAATTCTAAGGTTTTTTGTATTTACAGATTGTTCGGCAGTGCACTTTGACATCAATCAACGGGAGTGAAGAGGAAAAGAAGTACATCACAAGAATGCGAAACATTATAGAGTTCCAAATCGAAGAGTTAAGAGAAAAACGTCAACATAGGAGTTTTAGGCAGATGGTGATTCATCTATATCCCCCTATACTTAGCATTTTAGACTATGCATGCGAGCAAATTGTACTGGCTCATGTTCAAGTGCACAAAAACAAAGAACACCTTTTCCAAAACTGGGAGCTAATAACTGTAGACCAGAATGGTTTTCGAGGACTCAATCGATCGCCCCAAACAGTAACTGTGCGATCCCCTGCGCCCCCAACAAACCGCTACTTGGTTACAGAATTCAGTAACTTAGTAACGAGGACTTTCCACCGGTATCCGTTGTTACATCCAACCTTCGACATCCCCTTTTATACGGCGCCTCTCCTACATACACTTCGAATCGATCCACAAGAAAACGGAGATGAATCCTCGAACGAAAGAGATGCAATGATGAATCCAACGCGTGAATTGTATTGGAAACGCGTCTATGATGAATCGTGGTTGTATTTCCACGAACCTCATGCTATTGATATTAACTTTTACCTGAAAGAGCAAGCATTGCGGCGAAGCCCAGTCAATGTATTCACTAGAATCATGAGGCGAGAAGACGGAGATCCTTTCGATCCACGAGCAATACTGCGAAAAATAGCCGCACCTTATTATTATGTTCTACCTCATCGAGATGAACAAAAGCACGAACAGTTTATATCAGATCTGAGGGATTTAGACATAGAATATGGCAGTCTTCATTTCGACGTTCAACTGCAATTTGCCAGGAAGGTGTAGCATCGGAAGGATCCACATTTCCAGATACTCTCATCGGCACACTACACTTAATTGTACTTGGAAATGAATTTCTTGTGAAATGTTTCTACTTTTCATCTCTAAAAAGAAAATTACCCTTGTAACAATCTCATTTGTTTTCACATTAAAGTTTTTTTAACACAATGAAGCTTTTAAAATATATTTTGTGTTTTTAGAACTGTTCTCTCACTCGGACATTTCTTTAAAATGGTAAATTTTATTTGTTATTAAAACTGTTGTGATTTATTTCGAAAGGTATGGACATTGTTTTAGAAATGATCTCCTTTTGATCAAACTGAACGTTTTTTTTTTAAATACATGGAAATTAAATATACGTCGCTTGACCGAGGTTTAAAATTACGAGGTCCGTCGCCAGTAGTTCTCGTGTTGCTTCTAGTGTGACAATAATAAAACCGAACAACAATTGAAGTGTAGATTTTTATTTTATCTTAGATAGAGCTTCGATCTATAGGGTCCTTTGCCAATAGTCTGTATGTTGCTTACACATTGAAGCAAATATACAATCGGTTTATTTTTATTTGTATTTTTAATGGCGATTGATTTCATAATATTGAATAATTCAGATTTATAACGGGATCTTCTTATATGAAAGCAATGCCTGCGGCAGTGGTGTCTTAGTTAATGACCCTTTTTCTAATAAGCTCGATATTAGGAATCCAATTACAGCTTGGATTTAGATAAGAATTTATATTGCTATAGAAGAGACACTAAGTGCTAATAAAATTGAAACATAATTTGTCGATATTTGGATCTTGTCGGACAGCCACAGTACCCAAGGAAATAGACTGAGGTAGGTGGAAAGAGGGAAATCTAAAACCAGCAATTTTGGAAAACTTCTAATTTACTCATTGTACAGCAGGAGATTCTTACTATTATTACGAACAGGATATGATGTCTTTTCCATTGCAGAGAAGCACTTGCTTAGATTTCATCAGTCAGCCAAAGAAATTCTAAGCAATGATCATCTAAACCTTGGTGATGAATTTGATTTTTTTGGTGAATTGGTGAGTAACTTGGTAACTTTGGCGTCAAAAAGAATTTTGCAGGAGTACTAGATTCTATATGAAATCTCCACTGGGGAAAGTAGTTACAGAATTTTTCCTCTGACGCCAAACCTTTTCAATAGAGAAGAGTTGCGAAGTTGGGGAGATCGATTTGGAAATTGCAGGGAAATTGCTGAGTGTATCTGCTGAGGAGTTATTGGAAATGTAGCCGAGGAAATCTGTCGGAACTATTGAGGATTGCCTTGGAGGTGCATAGTATTACTACAGAGTCATCCTGAATATTTATGAACGAAAGGTAATTTGTTATCCTCATCTTCACTCGAACAAACGAAGCTTGGTGGTAGCTCAGCATCATAAATTTCAGTTTCTATCATATCTTCTAACTTTGGAATACCTCTTATCAGGGAGTTCATTCTGCATTCAAACCTTTAAGGCCTTCTTTTCGGAGGAGCCTAAATTGTCTGCCTTATTTCCAAAGTACTCAACTATACTCAAGATATAAAACTAGCAAAAGGCCGCGGTAGCCTAGTGGTCATGGCTTAGGATTCGTGGCCGGTGGTTTTCTTCAGTCGCGGGTTTGATCCTTGGCTGCTAAAGACTGCAGTGTAGCCAGGGCTGATGCACGTTAAATCCGTCGGGGCCCAAAATCCTCCCGTTGTCGTTCTATGGAAAGAGAGGTGCCCGCTCAGGAGTCGTCCTCGTCACTTAACCAAGGCTCGAAATTACGAGGTCCGTCGTCAAAAGCCCTCAAGTTGCTTCTCAGTGCGACGTTAATAAAACCAACTAATCAATCACTCGTACACTCCCAGAATTTTTGTAACACGATAAAAGGAGACAAAAGCTTCAAAATTACAGTTTGTAGTCTTGCTAATGGACACACTAAGAGTTTTACATTTGACAAGGGGCAGGAAGCTCCGCATCAATTTTAATTTTTCTCTGGATCCCAAGCATCTTTTAAATTGTATGGGATTTTATATATCATCCTCCTCTCATGACTTCTGGAAGAATTTCGGTCTCGTAGATTTGGCTTAGTCTATGGAATTAGTCACAACACATAATATAGATAGGTACGATATCAATATTATGTGAAATCATTAATATTGTGATATCATGCATAATTCCGTGTGTAAATTAAACTTATTGTCACAAATATAAATTTAACAATTTTATTCTCACGATTATAGTATAATCGCTTTAGAATACATATAAAACGCAAAATTATTGTAGACATCGAATATTTTAGAGTTAAAGTATACATAAGATCTACTGTTTGTTTCTGTGTCTGAAAATTGTTTCA
>BMAW01106511.1:0-32248 GCA_019974015.1 Nephila pilipes
GTATAAATAAAGTGCTGTAGCGGGACGTTGAAAAAAGTCTATGATTATTTGTTAGTGGCAAACGTTTAGTGAGACCTGAGTATGCCTCCACGACGGAAGAATAAGAAATTCAAGCAACTTACGGAGTTTGAACGAGGGAGGATAATCGGCCTTCGAGAAGGAGGATTTTCCTATCGCGCAATAGCAGCTCGTATGCAGCGGAACAGTTCCACAGTGATGCGAGTTTGAAAGCAGTGGACCGACGAGCACCGAACAACTCGAAAAACAGGCACTGGACGACAGAAGGTGACGTCAGAGCGCGATGATCGACACCTGCTCCGCATGGCGGTGAATGATCGCACAGCTTCCTCCAGGCAGCTGGCAGCACGTTGGTCTACTGCTACAGGTGTACAATTGTCGGCTTCGTCAATTCGTCGTCGTCTGCTGCGCCGTGGATTGCGTGCAAGGGTGCCTTTATACAGGATTCCCCTCACGGCGAATCATCGACGGCTGCGTCGGCAGTGGGCTCTTGAGCACAGAGACAGGCGAGCTGATTGGCACCAAGTTGTCTTTTCAGAAGAATCACGCTTCAATTTGTGGACCCATGATGGCCGTGTTCGTGTTAGACGTTATGCCGGTCAACGCTGCCTTCCTGAGTGTATTATTGAACGACATAGTGGTCGAACACCCGGAGTTATGGTCTGGGGTGCGATTTCGTATCATGGACGATCCAATTTGATACGAATTGAGGGTAATCTCAATAGCAACAGGTACGTCCGTGAAGTGCTACAGCCCGAAGTCGTTCCTTTCCTTCAAGGCATCCCTGGAGCTATCTTTCAGCAGGATAATGCACGCCCACATGTTGCGCGGACTGTTCGAGACTTCTGTTCAGCACAACGCATGCAACTTCTGCCTTGGCCTGCTTATTCACCGGATATGTCGCCTATTGAGCACGTGTGGGATATGGTTGGTCGGCGTCTCGCTCGTGATCCGCGTCCTGCAGTTTCCAAAGACGAACTTTGGTTGCGCATACAAGCGATATGGAATTCTCTTCCTCAAGCAGATATTCAACATCTGTTTGACTCCATGCCACGTCGTATAGCAGCACTTATTGCAGCGCATGGTGGCTGCACCAAATACTGATTTCGGACGCTTAATTTGTTTCTTTTGTTTTGAAAATTTCATCATTTATTTGTATCAGTACAAGTCGTTTCTGCATTAAATTTCATTTGATTCTGATGATTCTTTCATGGTGTTGCATTTTCTACAAACAGCAGTATACTTGCAATTAACCGCTAATTGGATATATCCAGATCGTAAATCCAACGTGGACATAATTCGAGTGTGCGGTATGTTTGTAATTAAATCTTCAATAAGTGGTAGGGGATACGTGGATATTTGGTGATTGCGTTTAGTTTGCAATAATCAATCGCAAATCAGTAGGCCTCGGGGGAATCTGGGGGTAAGCCATTATTTTTACGGCATAACAGCACGGGAGAAGTATGAGACTGGATAGGTATAATCGTACCCTCATTCAGCATCTTTTTTACATGTTAATCTATTATCTTCTGCTTGACCCTATCATACTTGTACAGTCTAGAAACCACGGGTGGCTTATCACCCGTATCTATTTCATGATACAAAACATGGATAAGCCTTGGTTTATCAGAAAAAGTCCCTTAAAACTCCTATATAAAATTTGTAACACTTCCCTTTTATAATCATCCAACTTCGTATTCGAGAGATCGATCTCTACTTGTTCCTCTATTTTTTGGTACCCCTTTAATCTCCGAATTTGGAATTACTAGCAATTTTTTATCAAAATCCAAAGCTATTTTCATTTCCCGCATAAAATCAATCCCCAGGATCCACTGAAACTGCATACCTTCAATTATATGAAAATTCCACGTTTTCGTGAATTCTCGAATTCTGACCTGCAATTCAACCATACCCAAATTCCTACATTTAGAAACTTGTGCTGTGACAACCTCAGCATTTGACTTTTTTTTGGGCCTATAGGCAAAATATGGCTTAAACAGCTCGTCCGAAACAAAAGATTTTTCCGCACCTGTATCTCATAATGCTTTGATAAAAGTGCCATGCAATAGTATGGGTACATGCGGTAGATCCACAGAACTTAGCCGTAAAGCAGTCATTATACAAGGAAGGTTTACTTCAATTTGAGATCGATCAACTCCGTCATATCGATCGCTCAAATGTTTAAATTTCCACTATTTCTTCGATCTACTCTGGTCCAATCATTCCTCTATCTTCCATTTGTAAAATCATTGCGACCCCTACGACTATCAGTATCGGTGATTTCCTGCACCTTCGAGGTATCAAAAATTATTTGAATCCACATTCGTCATCCGCGCATCATTCTGCCTATAATCAACCCTTCTATTCCACCAGTTTCCTTATAAAGGACTGTTGGGCAACCTTCTACTCGAATCCCATTCCTTTCTTCCATCATTATTGCTATAATCCGGGTTTCCTTTTACCTATGTCGTTCCTCATACTTTTCTACTAATTGTAAAATTTGGGCCTTTGTTGTGGGATTACGAACTTCTACTTCATCCATCACATGTGGGGATAATCTCATAATGATGCGATTCAACTGGATTTCTTCCGTCATTTCAAAATTAAGGATTTTCTGTATCTTCAATAATTTGTAAACAAAATCTGACGGTGCCTGACTTCTAACTTAGTGCGACGAGTAAAATTCAGCCTCTAACTCCGATCTATTTCTGACCACCGGAAAGCTGTTTGTTAATGCCTGTTTTAATTGTGAAAAGTCTATTGCTGTGCCTATCACGTACAAAGAGCCTTTTACCTCGAATCAATATTTAGCCCTTTCAATAAGATGACCTTTCAGGTAAGCACAGGCTAAATTTGGGAGTATCTCATAATATGAAACATTATTATCGATACTATCTAAAAATTTCTGCACGTTTTCCTTTCCGGAAAAAAACAGTTCATGTAATACTGTAAGACTCGAACCGACTCCTCTCTCGGGGTTTGGGTAAAGGGGCTCCATTGTGAAGGAAACTCCCTCTATCTTCCCTCAGTATGGGGAGGTCAGAAAAAAGATTCGACACGTTCTAAAACACTTAATTTATTTACTGCTCCGCTAGAAGTCTAACTTATCTCTCCCCTCTAACCTGAAATCTTAGAATATATATATATATATATATATATATATATATAGCTGTCTTATTTTGCATGATCACGCTGTCTTAATCGGAGTAAGCTTTCTAATAAAAATAATTTTTAAGGACAGAAAATTCCCCAAGTGCACTGTAAGTGAAAAGATCGCGGATAGAATCGTCACAACTTGTTTAGTGCTTTCCTGGAAAAATAAACTGAATATATTTTGTTCTTTGTGTATGTGCCGACTAATTTCTCTCTATCAAATATGTGTTATTCCTGCTGTACATTATCTAAGAAAATTCAGCAAGCGAGGATTATATGTTCTTGAATTAAGTACACATTAATTGTTTATGTATATTAAAGACGCAATTTATAGTAAATTTTAAAAAATATATATTATTTCATTTTTTCCATTTACAAACTATTTCAACTGAGAAAAATAAAAACTGAGAAAAATAAAATAAAATAAATGTTTTTAAATAAAAATTATTATAATATTTCGCTTCTATAGAAAATAAGAATCTCTCAAAATGGGATTGTAATTATTCTAGAAATTCACAGTGTAGGATTTCATATTTTTCCTTCTCCGTTGTGAAATTATTTTAAGTTACCCAAGATGCAATCGATGGGCTGTATAATTAGTTCAAATACCATATGATAAATTCCGAATTATATTACGAATTCTTACAAAATCTTTCAAACAAATTACATCTGTAATTTCAGCAACTTTTCACTGAAAGTAAGAAAATAAAATATTTTTATAACAAAGTACTAAAAATACTGAATATATCATTATGAAGATAAAGTATTTAGTTGCGGTTGCGTTAAGATCAATAGATTAATTTTAATACTGACATACCTTTAAAAATTTGTTGTATGTTGTTTTTAAATTAACTGAAAATGCGACTAAAGTTATTTTCATTCAGTCATGTAACAACTGCATTTCATTGAATGTAACTTTGGATTTTTACAATAATTATATGGAAACGTTAATGAGACAGAAATTTCAAAGACTTATTTACATTAGTTTATAGAATTATCGATTTGAATGTCCAGACATCGTTTTTCCTTTTTGTCTAGAATATGAAATCCGCAATTGCATTACAATTTTAGTAAACTCGCTTGTAATCTTATAATTAACCTGAAACTAAAGAATTTGTATAATTAATACGAGTTAAATCAATCTAAAACTACATAATATTTCAAAATCGCTTGAAGTAATTATAGAAAAAACAATCCTGTGAGTATTTGGTTTTTAATTGAGTAATGTATTCATTGCAAAATTTCGAAGTTATGATTATAATAATAGAATTCTGTAATTTTTAAGAATGATGTATAAGTTTTCAATTAAATTTCAAATGAAAATTTCAATTTACATTGATGGAATTTTTTTAAATTAATAATTCAAATAGGGTTTTGCTTATAAAATTGTTTTTAATATATTAACTTTTTGTATTAATTTTTCAGCACAACTAAATCTGAAACAAAAAATTGTTTTTAAATGATATTATATTATTTTTTTCAAAGTCTTAGATAGAAATGTTATTATAAAGGAATATTTTTAAACATTAACTCTGTACATTTTTATACAATTTGAAAAACATTATCACTGACACATATTACAAAAATAATTAACCTTCCTCTTTTGTGATATCATGAGAGTTATACAGTATGAAGAAACGCATGAAGTGAATCAGTTTTTGAAGATTCTAATTTCAGTTCAAACTATGAGTTTCATTCTCAAGAAAATGACATCTTTGAGTTCAAACTGTTCTTTGTAAGTATGGAACTTATATTACTTATTATATGCAGCTTAAATATTATTCCTCTTTTCGAGAATTATAAAGCTAAAGTAAAGAAACGTTTGTACGATTTGTGACATATTTGCCAATAAAACCATTTTACAATATAAATGTAAATAAATAATTTAAATAAAGCTCATTTAACTACAAACCAAATATATTTTAAACTTATAAATAGTTTCATTTTACAATGAAGTCATTTATATTTACAGAAAAATATCTTGAAAAAATAAGCCATAATGAAATTGTTACTACATTTTTTGGCAATACTTATTACAAATAATTCTATTTGAATACATACGTGTTATAAAAAGTTAAACATTTGTTTCCTAGCAAAATATAAACATTTAGCATTTACAAAGACATTTAAAACAATTATGTTATGTAGCTTTCGAAAATTGGACTCATTTGTAAGGAATTCTAAACATTATAGAAACTGTGCAAATTAAATTTGAATCCTGTCAATAAGGTATTTGAAATACTGCATTCAAAATACAGGGAAAATACCATTTTCCTTCTTATTCTTTCTTGTGTAAACAGACTGTAATTTCTGTTGTTCTTTCAAATTGTTCGTTAAGTAAATTCCGAGTTGTCTGAAATTTTCATTTTTAATGAGTGTTGTGTAAAGAAGAAAAGGATTCGGTGATTTCAAAGAAACTGAAAATGGTTAGATAAATAAACGAAAATAAAAGCTCTACATATTTTATTCTGCTTACTTCATTGATTTCGAATTTAAAATTAATGTTCTTCATAGTTATGATGGCTATTTAAAGCTTTTAAGTAGTTTTAAATTTTATTTTCAAGTGTAAACTCATCTTTACACTAGAGATGTAACTTTATTGCGGAATGTTTTTTTTTTTTTTTAATATTATTCATTTATAATAAACTACTAATAATGCTATTTATTCACATCAGAAAAGTTTTAGGAATATTTGCAACTCTTTTTGCAGATAAGTCTGTTTTTGATTCATAAAAGAGAAAAAGTGGTTTTTTAAAATACATAACGTAAACTCTCCTTCACAATAGAGATAATAAAGTATACGTTTTTCTTAAACTTAATATTATTATTTCAATACTTCATGTCCATGC
This sequence comes from Nephila pilipes, assembly GCA_019974015.1. Classification (NCBI taxonomy): domain Eukaryota; kingdom Metazoa; phylum Arthropoda; class Arachnida; order Araneae; family Nephilidae; genus Nephila; species Nephila pilipes. The sequence continues at coordinate 6,021 of BMAW01106511.1, forward strand.
ATTACATAAAAAAAAAATTGCAGAAAGATAAATGGAGACGGGAAAGTTGTATATTTCTTAGTTAAATCGTATTTACTGCTTCAGTTTAAATCCTGAGATGTAACAAAAAAAAAAAAATAATAAAAATATATTACAAAAACATTTTCCTGCTATTGAAGGGATCTGGTCTTTAACAATTTTATGACTGTGTTTTTCTATTGAAATCATACTATTTGAAAAAATTTAGAACAGCAATAAAAACACTTTTTAACAGATTTTTTTTGCAAAATTTAATTACGCGATAATGTAGATATATACAGAAGGAGGACAAAATAGTACGAACACCTGTGAAAAGGTATGACGTATTTCACACATGCGCCATATGGAATAGAAGTCTGCCACCTAGTGAGCGTGAAGAGGAAGGTATCATCTCTCAAAAGCAGTCACCTACGTTTCATACGTCTATCAAACTGCCTGTGATAAATTGAAATGTCAGACCTGTCAGAGTTCCAAGATGGAATGATTGTTGGAGCGCGTTTAAGTGGAGTATCAGTTACAGAAGCAGCAAACATCGTATTTGCTTTCCTGTGCCCAACGTATCACAGGCGATACGATCCGTGAGTGTCTTCTACGGCCCAACGTATCAATAACGATACGCTTAATGATAACGTTTCATTTGATTTTTTAATGTTACTATATGGTGTTACAATACCGCGAAATCTATATAGATAGGTTATTTGGAGTCTTGATCTTTGTGATATAGGGATAGATTTCACTTCTGTCTAACAGGAGGGGGGTAATTGTAAAAAAGCACGTGCTGTGGCGCGGCTCTTTAAATTTAATGACACAATTTAAAGGGTGCACTTTATTCAGTTTGCTTTTTTGTTTCTTGCTTGCTTCTTCGAAGTTCGAAGGAGAATTAATGGCCCTTTAAGTGGGTTAGAGCTTTTGGTAGCAGATGTTCTCAGCTGTTCGTTTCATTCGGTCAGTTTTTATTTGAAGCTACAGTTATAACGAAAAGAAAGTGTTTACCTGATACTGAGATTTACAAAATAATAAATGAAACTGACAGTAATGTTAGCAAAAATAATCCAAATCTGCACATACATATTAAAGTAAAAGTAAAAGGGGGGGACTAAGATGTGCCCTTTGCTCCAAATCTTGCTTGAAGCATCAAAATATGTGTGTAAGACATGTGACGTTGGACTTTGCATTGAATGTTTTTATATAAATATACCATAGAGCAAAATAAGACTTATCTTTTTATCTACATATTCCATATAAAGGTATATAATTACACCATGAAATTTACGTAACATATGTAAATATATTTTGTATTTTCTTAAAAGATATGATTTTAATGTAATTATTTTATGTATAAAACACTCAATTTCCGATTAAATATTTTTTTTCTTTTGTATATATTAAATTTAATGCATTTTAAATAATATATGTAAAAACCAAAATAGTTTAATGAATAGCCGATATTAGAGGAATTTTTTTTACGAATTAGGCTTAATATCTAAAATCGTCTGGGCACAGCGTGACACTCCGCGGTCAGAAGCCTCGGGTTCATAGAAGCACTTTTTTTTCTAACTTCGGTAGCGAAAGTGTTAAAGCTAACCCAAGATCTCATCTCAGTAAATAGGAAATCTTCCAGCAAATAGAGTGAGTAAAAATTATCCATTTAATGTTAGTAGGGTATAATTTTGTAGCCCTTTTTTATAAGGTGTAAATATCATATTTTGAATAAAATTTATATATGCATCTTCATTTGTTTTGTTACGAAAGCAATACATCTTGAAATATTGTAAGTGATTTAACAAATGGTGCATTTATTGCTACGCTGAAGCAATTTGTTGCCAGAAGAGGTAAAGCGGCCGGAATTTATTCGGATAATGGAAAAAACTTGGTTGGGGCAAATAAAGAGTTAAGGAGATTTATGAATTTAATTAATGACAAGAGCAATTTTCAAATTTTCTAACAGGTGAAGGAGTGAGTCGGTACTTCATTTTCTCCTGTGCACCACATTTCGGTGGGCTTTGGGAGGCTGGAGTACAATCTTTTAAATTTTACTTAAAAAGAGTTGTTGGAAATTTAAAATTATCTTATGAAGTGTTCTTAGCTGTTATTATTCAAATTGAAGGAAAGCTCAGTTCAAGACCTCTTGTTCCTTTGTCGGAAGACTCGGATGAATTGGAAGTTCTTACTCCTGCTCATTTCCTTATTGGTAGACAGCCTAATTCAATTGTTGAGCCTGACTTAAATATTGTAAAGGAAAATAGGCTTAAATTATGGAAGAAAACCGTATGGTATACCAATTTAATCTGGAAGAAATGGAGCCTTGACTATTTAAACAACATGCAACAGGAAACCAAGTGGAAATTTCAAAAGAAAATGGTCAAAATAGGAAATATAGTTGTTCTTAAGGAAGGTAATTTGCCTCCTTGCAAATGGGCACTAGGTAAAATAATCGATATCTTACGTGGAAAAGATGATAGGGTTAAAGTGGTAATTGTCAAGATTTCATTTGGCGATTTTAAACGCCCAATTACAAAAATTTGTTTGTTACCTTGTATTGAGTAATATTTGAATTTTTTGTGTTTCAATATTTTCATTTGTGTATTATTAATATGGCAACTTTTAGTGTATTGAACTGTGAAAGTTCATGTTTTATGTATGTGTCTCGACAATACATAAGATATGAATTTTCACATGCAGTATGTTCAGACCAGCCATTCATTGTGAATAGCCCTCTGGCGTCAAAAGGAGAAACGAGTCAGTGTTCGTTGTGATGCGAGAGAGATCGGTCGCACGAGGAACGACTAGCGTTATTGCAATGTGTTGAGAAATAAAAGTGTAAAACAGACATGTGGAATTTATTTGAGAGTGAAAAAAACAATCGGTCCGTTGAATCGGAAGAGTGTGTGTGTGGACAGAACTGAAACGATAGTTGCTCAAAAATGAATACAATGCCTATAGTATGGAATCAAACAAATAAAAGCTTTATTGTCGTTTCTCAATAATTGAAATTTTTATGAGCTCCATTACTCTTAGAGGAATTTCAATCATAATTTTACTGAAAATTTTCAGTTACTTTTTGAAAAAAGAAGCAACATTTGTATCAATATGTTATTAGAACAGCGAACATATGATTTTAAAATGCATAGCTAAATTTACTATATGATATACTGGTGTGCAAAACTTAAGCAACAAATTTTATTTTCGCCATAACTTAACGAGAAATCGTCTGAGAGACATAAAATTCAGAAATAAGAGGCAACATTTTATACTTAAATGATGACGAAAGCATAGTTGTGCAAAATTGAACACAACACGTATAACACGAAATAAAATTAAAGAAAAAGGTTTTATTGAACTCATAGTATCCTTACACATGATTGTCTACCGAAGAGGAAGAACAACAAGCAGATGTTCCTTAGTATGGGATATGCCCGCCCTACTACAATGAATGCTTCGCACTGTTTCCTCATACTCAGCACCAGATTGTAAATTATTTCTTGAGGTAAGTGTGCCCATTCCTCAATCAGCATCTGTTTCATTTGTTGAATGTTCCCTGGAGAATGTAATCGTGCCGCAAGGCATTCCCCCAGAGCATCCTACATATGTTCTTCAGAATTTAAATTAGGAAAGAACGCTATCCAATGCATTCGAGTGATATCTTCACTTTCGAGTTGCTGCTGAACATCATCAGTCCAGTATGGCTGTGCATTACCAGCCGTAAAAACGAAGTCCTGTCCAATAGTACCTCAGAAAAGACACACATGAGGAAGGATCAGCTCCTTACAATAGTGATATCCGGTTACAGAACCTCTGTTGAAAACGTGGAGCTCAGTCCACCCTTTGAACATAATGATTCCTCAGACAACATCTCCAGGACCACCGCAACGGTCTCTTTCCGTGATGTTACTGGGATGAAACATTGTCCCTACATCCCTCCAAAGCAACTGGTGCTGAGAATCGCTTGTGGTACTGAAACAACTCTCATCCGTTAAGAAACCTCAACTCCATTGATAAGATGTCCAATTTTTATTCCCCTTACACCACTCTAAACGGTGCTGCCAATGGGCAACTTTAAACGGGATGCAACATTCAGGACAGCTAACGAATATGCCACCTATGTGAAGGCGTCTAGCTACAGCAAGCCGCGACATGTTCCACCCTGTTCTGTACACAGTTGCTGAGCAATGGCGCTTGCTGACTGGTATCGGGCTTTTTTAGCCTGCAGGACGAAATATCAGTCATCCACTGCAATTGTTTTCCTGGAGTGGCCACCAACAATCTTTCTAATAGCTGTACATATGGTTTGGAAGGCTTTCGAAGCGTGCGAAAATACACTTTTGTTGATTTCGAACTCTTCAGCTACACTTATCAAACTGCACCCATCTTCCATCTTTCCGTTCATTCTTCTACGTGTGAAGTTGTCCAGGTGATTTCTTCTTGCCATATTTCACCAAAACAACTCACTTGCACTAGCAGCGAATATCTTTAATTGTGACTCCGTTCTTCTATTTATTTTATTCTAGAGGCGGCCCTCGTGTTTGCGCAGAGTCACATCCCATTTCACGTTTCGTTCATGACATTTGCATCGCATCACTTTTCTGCTGATTTGCGTATTCATTCTTCTGATTGTAATAACTCCTTTTCAGTAATTTCATGGCCTTCTGCCAAAAGTTTCATTGTTGATGAAGTTTCGCACACCAGTGTAATTAAAGAGATTCGTCCCAAGTTATAAATCTTTATATATATATTTATATATATATATATATATATATATATATATATATATATATATATATATATATATATTGTAACGTATTACGAACAAATACAATCAGACTAGAGAGATCTATTAAATTTTATTTAACCGCTAAACAAGCACCATCATACATACACTACTTTCCAGTTTCATTTTTCCTCCGACTTCACTATCTTACGTAGATGCGCCCTTATCTCAGTTACTCTGAGTCTCATTGGATAATTTCTTCCAAGACGAAATCAACTGGTTTGTATTTGACGTTCGCTACAATATATATATATATATATATACTGAAAATTTATGAAATAATAATTTAAAATATTTAAAAAGCAAAAATCCAGAAAGAAATGTAACAATGAAAGAAAAATAAATGAAAATATGGAACCCAGCAAGTCAAAAAGCAATATCGGGCTGAGGACCGATTAAGCGGGGTTAAACTAGTTCAATGGTACCAACATTCCCCCTTTGCGACTTGGTAGGCTGAATTAGGAAATCCAAATTGCAAAAGAGTTCATGATTAAAAGATGCAAACAAATTCAGCGATAAAATCTACAAAAATAAAATCTATAATTCCTGGTAGGCTGAATTGGGAAATCCAAATTACAAAAGAGTTCAATGATTAAAAAATGCAAAAAAAAAATTTTTAACGATAAAATTTACAAAATAAAATCTATCATTCTAAAAATTATCAACAGATCAAAATATAAAAATTACTTACAAAATTCAAAGAAATGAAGATTCAAATATGTGAGTACTAAGACGGAATTTTCTTTAAGCTTCAAGATGTATATCACATACTCAAAATGAAAAAATATAACACATCATCACCATATAAATTGAAAAAAGATTTAAATCAATTTGTTTGATTGGTAAAAAATAAGGATGCAAACAATTGGTTGGTAATAAGTTGTATAACAAAGAGCATTATAACGGTCAGAGAGTGATAAAATTAGGCTGTGTAAAATGTAAATAAATAATAGATTCTTCACAGCTAGACCACTAAACAACTCGACTTTGTGCGGACCCTATTGTTGTGTGGTAGATTTGAAATTACTCTCACGATTCGCGAGATGAACAGCCACTCCGTGTATATAAGCACTCAAAAAATTTATTGAATAATAGTCCAAACAGTTGTTGAAAATTTTTAATGTTATTAAATTTGTCTATTTTGGCAAACCTGGTTAGGCTGACAACTACGTAATAAAAAGCCCAATAAAATACTACACTATAAATGGATATATGTAGATTACTGTTCCCAAAAGAACATTTTAATTACATGATTTGAATCTCTCTCTTTACCTCAAAAATATTACTAATAAGTCTGTTGTCAACTATTTGCAAATGAGATGCTTAAGTATATTTGAATTAAAATTAGTTTTTAATAATTTAGAGGTAATTGGGGTAAAATGAAATATTTGGCAAAATCCTCAGTTTTACCTAAAATAATTAGATCATCATGTAACGAAAAGTAAAATCATTGTCAATCTGTTTTAATTCATAAAAATGTAAATAAAAATTGGAGCAGACAATTACTATGCTTTGGACCTCCCTGAGGAGACCACCAGATTTGTTTATGAGAGATTCTGACCAAAAAAATTATAAAATTCTCTTGTAATACAAATTTAACGAGAGTATTGAATTTTTCCTGTTTTGTTGTTTGATTTAAATGATGACATTAGCTATAAAATTGCAAGAACCTTAATTCTCTTGAATATCTATGAGTTAAAAGGTCTTCAAAATCCTTATCCATGTACCGAAGAATACCTCTTGTTCCTTCATGTTTTGTAATTTCAAAACTATTTTAATAATGGCAGTATTTTCCAATTTTTCAATGAATTTTTTGAAGAATGGATTGAAGAAGTTTGCCGAAGATATATATATATATATATATATATATATATATATCTGTATATATATCTCTCATATATATATATATATATATATTAATAATATAATATATATATCTGGCATATGTATGTATATATATATATATATATGTATATATATATATATATATATATATATATATATATATATATATATATATATATATATATATATATATATATCTGGCATATATATATATATATATATATATATATATATATATCTGGCATATATATATATATATATACTCTTTTCTCTATATATATCTGGACTCTATATATGTTTTGGCAAAGGTTGTTTAGCAAAAGCAATCAATCGTATTTAAAAATCCCCAAGGTTAATGAAGAGAAACCGCGTATAGCCCAATGTTACACAATGCGCTACCCGCAAAAAATTTATACAGTTGCGTAAGTAATATCCCAGACAAAAATTCCCTAACCAACAAATTGGTAGATTTCACTTACGATGAAAGGTTAATAGCAAGCTCCATATTCTTTCCAGATAAAGAATTGCCGAGAAACACTATGCTTAGTCTCGAAATATCAGAGAAAGGAATACGCCCTTATTCTTGGTATTAACGAGAGATGTGTTCGGCTTCATGATGAATGAGTTGTCTTGTGTAATACACTCAAAGGTTGACACATCACAGAACACTGTGCGAAGTCTGTATACATTTGCCTGGAAATTTATGTTTCAGACGCTGCTGCAAAATCACGAGAATGCTCTGTAGCCGTAGTTTATTTATGTCGTCATGCATTTACACCAAGTAACGATTTTGCGCAAGTCTCATCGTTCTTGGGCGGCCTTGTCCGGGCATCTTGGTGATAGTACCACTTGTTTGGAATTGATTCACAATCTGGATAACACTTTTGGTGCTAATTGTAACCATCGAACTACCTTCGTTCGAGATTGCCCATTTATAAGCCTACCAATGGATCTCCATCTCATCGAATCATCTAAACCAATATGAGAATTCATTCTTATTGCTATGTCCAGCGTGCAGTTATAATACAATATTCAGGAAAAATTTCCCAATATTCAAGCTCCCAAATTTCACGCTATTTTATAAAGCTGATGCTAAACACAAATTTCACTAAACAACGTGCTAGTATTTCACAGCCCGATCTTCTAAATATATGAAATACAAATTTTTATCAATTTAATAGTGATAATCTTGAATTTGCAGTAAAAAAAAGTGTTTGTAATCCTTATTTTACACCAGTATAAAGTGAGAAACCTTATTTAATTATTAATGTAAGAATAAAGAGATAAATTTATATGACCAAGGGAAGTCACAATTTTCGCTAATGAAAAATGAGAGGTAACTACAATTTGAAATAGAATCGATTTAATCAATAGGATATAAAATTTTAATTACAAACAATATGAGTACAGTGCGTAAAATGTTTTCAGACTTATAGAAGTAAATTATGTCGCTAGAATTAGCTTTGTAAAGTAGAAAAAAGAATTAGCCCCTTTCTTATGGAAATAATAACAATTAAAATTTTCGTTACTTTTAGTTAAAATTTTCATTCTTTTTGATATTATGCTCCGTCTTCTCCAGTTACATTTGCATTAACCTTTTGAGTACGGCTGGCCGATCTACAGGCCAAAAGGAATATACCCTTAAAAGCCGGCGCTGACCGATGTAGCGGCCAAGCCGTGCTTTCCCCTGTAAACAGCTTTCGAATCAGCATGAGGCCTATTATAGCCCCGGAACATCATCTGCTTGACCGGATTCTTTTGTATTCAGAAGGGAGGGGGGGTGGAGTTTCCTCTTTCACCTTACCTAAAAATCCCTCTTTTTTCCTTCATACTCAAATTCTCACTAGCGGTGAGTGCATAGTTATTTTTGTAAGTGATTTTGTCATCTCGATTACTTAATCATTTCATTTTAAATTAATTTGATTTTTTTTAAAAAAAATGCCTAAACGTAAAAGAGAACTTACCACAGAAGAGATTCAGAATATTTTAGCTGATTTAGAGACGAAATTTTTGATGATTCTGATTCTGATTGTGAGTTAGAAAATGAGGAAGATGATTTAGATCAATCTTTAAATTTGAGTTGAGAGGTTGAAGATGAGGTTGTCTCCGAAGAACAAAATAAAAAAATCTGGAACGACCCACAAATAACCCATAAAGCGACAATTTTACCTTTTACAGGAAATAATGTGATAAAAGGAGCCGCTGTAATGAAATTATTGGATTAATATGTTGAACTTAAACAATATTTAAATATTTGGAAATAAATTTTTAATTTCTAGTTCCACTTTATTATTAAAAGGTTCCACTTTACTTTATTATTCAAATAATAATATATATAAATATTACTAAGAAATATATGTTACACAAAAATTTTATTTCCAAAGTTTATTCAAAAAAGTGTTATAACTTTAAGTGGTGATTTTTTTTTAATTTGATTTTTATTTTATTTTTTTCATACTAAAGAATATAATTACATATTTTCATAATGAATGTTTTTTTACTAATACACGTATTGCTATGCATTTTGCAGATTTAAAAATACCTCAGTTCTACATTTTTATTAACTTTTATACCTGCAAAACTACTTAAAATATATTTGTGGAGAATTTGAAGCAATTTTTGGATTCTGTTTTTGATGAAAATTTGTGCATAATTACACAATGTATTGTTGTACAGAAGCATATTTTTATTGTTATCTTAAGTTATGCTTATTGAAAAACAGTTTTTAAGAATTTTATATCGAAACATCAAAAAAAAAAACCTTTTTTTTAATCGTGTATAAACAACAAAAAAGAAAAAATATTTGCAACAAAAAAAATTACAGAAATATCTGTTATAGATTTTTAAAACTGTACATTGTAGTCTTTCGAAATTTTAAAAGCAAGAAACTAATTCCGACATTTTTTTATTATGACAATTGATGTATAAAAGTTGAGTCTTCGAAACAAAAACTATTAATTCCGATATTTTTTCTTTCAAATTTGTAGGAGACGAATATTACAAATTCTTTAGCATAAGAAAAATTCCCCGATTTATACAAAAACCTTAGAAGCAAGAATAAAATTTTTGCTTTTGTTATATATTATACTTTAAAAGTTCTACAGTGTTGGATTTCCTGATTTTTCGAAACTTAAAAGAAGTTTTTTTTTTAAAAAAAATAAAATAAGTTTCTTTTATAATAATAATTACGAAGAAATTTGCAAAATGCTCTAAAATATACTTGAAAAATAAATATAATCAGAATCTAACAGATAGTTACATTGAAATAGAAAAAAATGTGTTCTTTTTCTTTTTTTTTTCTCGCCTATTTATTCATGAGTCACACTTTTTATGTACGATAGTACAAAAAAAGGAATGTTCGGGTGCGCTCTAAGGCTATTGAACGTTTGAAACTTTGAATAGGGAAGCAAATGGCTCCTGTAAATGAGCATGAAAAACAAGTTGTAAAAGCTTTCATATCGACAAAGAATGCTTCTCCCTCTTGATTATTGTTGATTCTTTCAGTTTTTGGTCATTATTGATTATCATATGCCTTTTTGGTGTAATAAAACCTAGAAATGTACATCTGCCTTCTTGTAAATCTTCAAGGTTGCTTTCATGTAGCCGGAAAACTATTATTCCGTGGTTCTTCCTCTTATTGCCGTAATAAAGCTTTAGAAAGTGATTTCTTTTTCTGTTACATTGTCGGACATAGGATAAATAGGAACTATGCCGACCAACTTAAAAGAAGGCCTTCTACTTTGCGAACGTTATCGGGAAACTGAAAATAACCGTTCAGAGAACTGATATTGTGTTGGATTTTGAGAGATAATGTAAAAAGGACCCAGTCACATAGGGGACTGTCCAGACGAAGTGGGGGGGAGGGGAAAAACGATATTTGAAGCTAAAGTTTTCCTTCGTTTTGAAGAAAGTAAAGAAAAATTGTTGTCAGTTTTTTCTAAACCGATTGAGGAGTCTGTGCGTTGAGAAGGAAAGGTTTTTGTAATTATTTTGAATGTTGATCGAAAGAGTTGTTTTCGTAGGAATGTATTGGCTTTGGCTCTATCATATGCACAAAATCACACACAAAAATCAGTTTATTATCGCATAAAAATCAGAGCAGTAATCTTAGAATTAAAACAATATTATGCAATTCTTTTGAAATTTTAAATAAAAAGTAAGGATTATCTAAAGGTTAAGAATATAACTTTTTGTACGAAAAGTGAAAAAAAGGTAAGAAGCTCCAGTATGTTGTCATTACTTGCAAAAGAAACAATTAAGTACAAATAAGAATAATATATTCCTTTTATATAAACAAGATTACCGAGATACATGAAGCTCCTCGGCAACTTAAAAATGTTTGCAGTCATAATATTTTGTCTTCGATATCAGCTTATTGTTTGCGTTTTACTAGAAGTATTCTAAAAATTCAAAGCATTTCCTCTTTTTTACTAATTGAAACATTTATTACTATTGGAAAAAAAATAATTTTAAATTTCTTATGTGCATTTAAAGAATTTATTTTTAGGAACACGTAGGTAAACTGATAAATTATTAATATTTCATTTACAAGTAACATAAGGGACAAAGTAATAAGACGGACCTCGTAATTTAAACAAGTAACGAGAACGATAGCCGAGCTAGAGCGTCCACTTCTAATTTCCACACCGCGGCAACGTAAGGATTTTGATTTAATGCGTATCAGCTCTGCTACATGTTGGAACACCTAATCGTCACTTTTTGTTTGACCTAACCGTCAAAACATGTGAAAACTACAATGTGGCACTATTTAACAAAGGCCAACATTTATAGCCTTAGGATACTCACATTTTAGAGCATAATGCGAAACACCTTTTTTTTTTTTTAATGGTTTTGCTTTTTATTCATCTCATTTATTTGCCATAGTGAATATTTTATCATAATTTTCAGCATATATAGGAAGAATTAGATCAAAGAAAAATAAAGTTTTCATTTTTGAAAAATGCTTGTTAATAAAATTTATACTTAATCTTAGGATTCATTCAATATTATAAATATTAATGTATCACAGTATAATGGATTATGGAACAATAAAAAATGACAATTATACATCAAATGTATCATTCCTTCATGGAAGATATATAAGAAAATTCTTAAGAGTGTTTAAATTTTTAAGATTTCTCTGGCATGTTCTAAAAGAGAAAAACAATTATAAATTAAGTAATAATGAAGTTTCCAAAAGAGCATAGTTTATTTATGATGATATGTCTATTGTTATACAAATGCTGTGAATACTTATAAGAGCTTTTAAACTTACTTCATTATCGATTTGAGAAAGTCTGAATTTTACATTACAACATCAAGAGACAGGATCAGCAATTTTGTTTTTTATTTTATTTGGTATTGCTGATTATAATTACGTGCAATTTATGAAGTATCATATTATTTACTTCTTATTTCTAATTTGATTATTTTAAGTTTTAACACCAGGTGTGTATCAAAAATTCCTGCATTTAAAAGAATTAAAAATAAATTTAAAATATTTTATATCTATTTTAAAAAAAATTACTGAAAATCAAAATATAAATAAATTTTACTTGAATAATATCAAATAAATTTGGTTAGTTTATTGTGTGTACCTTTGTCTACAATGGAATAAGCGTTTCATTTTTTTATGCAATGTTTCATATTATCATCATTGTTTTGTGCTATTTCTCTCAATGCTCTTAATAATATTGAAAAAGGAAATCTAGGTGAAAAGCAGCTTAAATTGTTAGGAAATAATTTCTTTTTTAAAAAAATAAAATAAATAAATTTCTCAAATTTTCTTGTACTGAAATCGTAATTGAGATCTCCAAGAAAATATGTTTCCCTAAGAAAGGGAGATTCTTTGTATTTAGGGACTTTCTAAGCCGCGAACATCCCCATTGACAGCGGACAGCAGCAATTATCTTGCTTCTTTTGTATGCCTATGTATGGTGCCATCCATGAGCGATAAAAAAAGGGGGAAGTAAACATCGCCTAAGGCGCCGTCTTTAAGGGCCTTTTCCTCACAAAACCCGCCGTCTTCAAAAGGTTAACAAGTTCCGAGAATTTTAAGAAGAAAAAAGGGAATAGAAAAGCATTAAAAATACGTGGTTTTTACGTAAAGCAAAACATTGTTTAATTAAATATTGTAAAATATACTTAAGAGCAATTTGTGAAGATATACAACAAACTAGCAGTTCATGGTTTTTATTATGAAAATTAAATTGGACAACATTTTCTTGCAAAAAAAGTTTGAAAAATAGCAAAATTAAAAGAAACGTTGGTTTTATATTTCCACCTACTTTGAAAAGAACAAGTAAATAAATTTCAGTAATATAAAAAGAAAACTCTTGTAAATTAAACTATTCTTAGAAAAATATTTTGAGTCAATAAAAAGAAAGAATGAATCGGGTTTTGTTCTTTACATCAAAGGAAATTTATTAATACTGTTAATAAAACAAAAATAGACATTCGAAATGAAATGCATACAAAAAGTAAAAAAAATCATATGTTAAGTTATTTTAAGAAATATTTTCGGTAAAAAGAAACATTATTTGATTTAATCTTTTATACTTTTTCAACATATTATATTATAAGATAAAATTGCATCCTGCCTTTTTCTAATAAGAATATTCTCTGCAAAAATTATAGCAAATTTGAAATGTTTGAGTGTGTGACTTTGGGCTATTCGTGGTTTCTCTTCACTAACCTTGGGGACATTTAATTAAGATTGATTGCTTTTGCTAAACAACCTTTGCCAAACCAAAAATTAAATGTGATTTTGTAAAACAAGTAGAAATGAAGTGAAGTGGGAGAGTTAGGAAATATATAAACTCAGACTGAGAGTCGCGATAGAGAGGTGGAAAGAGGTGGAAAGATAGGTTGAAGTAGGAGATTGGAGTAGAAGTTGAGTGATTCGAGAGATTGGGTTATTCCAGTGTTCAGAAATTGTTCCAGAGTCGGAGTTGCAGTCGAGGAAGGCTTAGTGTTAAGAGTCAGTTAGATTATTACTGGTAGATTGAGTTAAGACAATAAGGCCCTTGTCCGGGAGAGCATTCATATTAATTGTTGTTATATTAACACGTAGTTAATAAATTATGTAATTATTGTTGTACTGTCTCTTTGATCGACTTATTGATTCTTAGTGTTTAAACATTGCGTTTAGCTATGGCACAAGAGGCAACCCGGAATAGGCAACCATCACAAGTTTTTCATATGAATTGAAAAATGCAAGAAACGTAACAAAAAAAAAAGAAATTATTTCAATATTTTACACACACACACACACACACACATATATATATATATATATATATATATTAATATATATATGTGTATAACTTCCAGAAGGGAGGACTTTGAGGCTGTACTGATTTAACGTGCATTAGCCTCGTCTATGCAATGGGTCGTAAGTGGCATCAAAGCTCGAATCTACGATTCGATTAAAATCAGCCCCCGCAAGACAATGCCGACTAGACTACATCATTTTTCTGGGTAACAAATTGATATTTGATAATTATGGATAGTTACTAATTATCAACCTTGATATACTTACACAAATAAATAGATAATCACAGATTTTTGAAAAAGCGAAATCTGTCAGGAGTACTAATGACAATTTCATCTCCAGATGAGTTTAGAATTCCTTATTCAAATATTTAATCTTGAAATATATTTAAATACGTAACCGGTTTCAGAAAAATATGGGGAAATAAAACAAAATTGGTATTGTAAAGTTTCAATTTGTTAAAAAATAGTTAAATTTGAAAAAATAAAACATTATTCAAACAGCTCTTCATAACTTCAGTATAAAATAAAAATAAAATACTAACATTTTGTCTTAAAAATATACAAAAGGGAAATATATTAAAAACTTAATAATTGATTTCAATACGTGAAAAATTTAAAATTGGAGTGTGATCATTTGTGTGTGTGTGTGTGTGTGTAACAGGTGTAAAGTCCCAGCGATGTAACATGCTCAAAATAATAGTGATTATTAACTCATTCGGCTGCTAGCCTATTGTTTTATCAAGATTCTCCGAAGACAATGGCGAGCTGAAGGGTGGTTTAAGAGCAGTAATACTTCTCGCTATAACATAGTTTCCCAACCGGTGGTTCCTGAAAATCTAGGTTTTTGTGTGGTGTATAAAACGTTTTCTCGAAAATAGGATTACTGTGACGAAATTTTAAACAGATAATGTAAAGAGAAAATAGTAATTAATTTACATACATTTATTTAATACACTGTTAATAACTAGAAAGATATAAAACAAATGAATAAAATAAAAAAAAGAGTTCTTTAATAAGGCAAATATTGAGAAACACGTTATCATGCCACGAGCTCTGAAGTGACTTAAGCTGCTGAAAAAAAGAGTTGAGACGGGGTGTACCTTATATTAAATTTTTACGACTGTGACAGTTTATACATCAAACGAGCCTGTTTCTTAGTAAAAAGCAAGCAAAAAGCACAAGATGAATTTCCTGAGATAGATTATATTTTCAATTGCATAATTGCTTTAATAGGTTCGCACAGATGCTAAAAGACTTGAGGAATTTAGTTCGTGATTAGTAAGATGCGACAATAGTATCGTTTAGTAGAAGTCCTTATGTAAATAACTTTTAATAATTTTTATACCTCATATTTTTTATGGATAGAAGGTACAAAGTGAGTCATTTAGTCGAGTTTGATAAAATGGTGGGTATGCAGCCATTTATTTATTCTTCAAGTTTAGCACCTCATTATGAGATAACATTGGGGGATGATATTGAAATCTGTAGTAAACTACCATCTCATTTGATTAAAAACAAAGAAACAATTGAGAAAATGACGAGAAGAAAAAGAGAAAGAGCAAATATGACTATGGTTATTTACAAATGCGTTTTTATTTTAGTGGGGAGGACTCCGAACCTTAGCCGCTTTTATTAATCTATAACAGTTGTTCCCAAACTGTTTTGACCCATGGACCCTTTTTCACTATCAAAAGTTGCCCACGGACCCCCAAGTGAAAACTCCTACATAAATGTATAGTATAAAAATTACAAATCTAAAGAAAAACATTTTGTTGAAGAAGTATTTATTGAAATATAACTTTTCTTTAAAATAAATTTTTAAAGAAATTAATGACTTGGATGAGCTTGATGAGACATTGTGAGAGTATTTATGTCCGGCTCAATGTTTGTGAGTAGCAACCGCAAATCCCCACGAGTACTAATTTCTAGTCGACTTCTTTTTTTTTTTTTTGTGATGAAGTTCATAACGGCACTAAATACGCGTTCTATCAAATAGGAAGACTGGAAAGCAGTCACAACTTCCGTACAACAACCCATAATGCAGAATAAAAAATCGGGATCAGTTCTTATAACCAGAATTTGTGGCATCCTTGTTCAAACATTGGTTTAAGTTCCTCGCTTGTGGATATGTCAATAAGCTGCTCCTGTATTAGTATGGAATCATCTGTATTCGGGATCTGAGTTTGTTTACGCGCAAAAGGTTCAATACCCAGTCGGGAATATTCAAGTGAAAAATGTCTTTAAATCTTTGGTTCAGGTCTGCATGAAGAGCCGTTAGGTGTTGACAGTAATCAAACAAATCTTCATCTATTTTTTTGCAATTTCGAAAGATTTGGAAACTAAGAACATTCTCTTTTTCCCAAGTTTTGTTTGTACAGAAAAAGGTTTGCAACAAAAGCAGATATTACATTTTAGTTTTGATTACATTTAATTGGTCACTTTGCAGTTTCAAATTAGTTTCGTTAAATTTGGCAAATAAATCAGTCATATAGGCTACGTCATTTTTTGAGTTAAATAAATTGTGTTACAAATCATTGTCTTTGCTTACCCGGAATTGCAACACTAATTCAAATAGTGCATAAAATCGATTTAAACATGCACTTTTAGATAACCAACGTATTTCTGTGTGAAGAAGAAAACGATTATAACCTCCATCATTTTCCAAACAAAGTTGAGCAAATAATCTCTCATTGAAGGTATTACTTCTGATTTTATTAACTGCTCTAAGGACATAATCTAGTGATCCACACAAACGTTCACTAAGATTTTTTGCCACTAAATGATGTCGATGAATGACACAATGTACTGAAAATATATTCGGTACAGCTTGTTTTAAGTATGCCAAAGAGCCTCGGTATTTTTCTACCATTGCCGGAGCAACGTCAGTTGCAACAGAAATGATATTAGTCAAAGGTATAACTTTTAAATCGAAAAATCTTTTTGTTTCAGTAAATAACGTTTCCCCTTTCGTATCGGTTTTCACAAATTTATCAAATAACAATTCTTGGCAAAAAATTTCTTCTTTTACAAATCTTTCACAAGCTAGAAGTAAAGCTTCATTTCTTGGTAAAGTGGACCCGTCAAACTGCATAGAAGATTCAGATGTTTTTAAGTACTCACATAAAGAATTTTTTACGCATTAAGCCAATTCGTCAATTCTTCTTTGTATTGTTTTATTACTCAATGGAATTCTTTGAATAATATCGAAAGCTGGTTTGTGCAACACGGTGCGTATACCTCACTTACAACTGATAAAATAAGTTCTTCACCAATAGTGTAGGGCTTTTCGGACTTAGCAATCAATAAAGAAATGTTATAAGAAGCTCGCAGTCCATCGTCATCTCGCTTATATGTCCCTATGAATTGTTACAGTGACGGTGTTTTAAAATACTTTTCTTTTATTGTTTGAAAAAACGTTAAATCCTCTCCTTTTTTGTCTCTATGGATTTTTATTAAATGTTCCTTAAGCTTGAAAGGTTTCATTGAATCATTTTATTACATAGAAGACACATAGGTAAAGTACTATTTCCTGGTGATGAAATAAAACCAAACTTCAAATATTCAACACTATATTATCGGCATTTTAACTTCGGCTCACTCATACTGTTATGTGTTAAAAAGAGCCAAAAAGAATATAAGAAAATTTTATGTATATCAAATATATTATTTGCAGCTTTAGTTATCATTAACTTTTTCAATGGAATTCTGCAGTAAAGCCCCTTTTGAATAAATTATTGGACGTAAGGATACAATTTCATATATTTTTTCAATAAACCATAATTCTTAATAACTAACTTCTTTGAAAAAACACCTGTATTAAAAATATTGCGATGTCTTCCTAAGTTTTAAATAATAATAAGAAAAAATTTACTCATAACTAACGTTAAGGGATTACTTTTTTTTTCACTTTTTACTTTTTCAACATATATAGCGATTACTTTTTTACTTTTTTAATATAGTAATCCCTTAACTAACACTACGGGATTGAAAAGAGCTATATAATTTTTTTTTCAAAAGAGATCAATTTTATTCAAATACACTTCCGTAACAAAAGTACACTCTCTGCATAACAAAACAAAAAAATGCAACTATACGCAATCTAACGTTAGGAATTACTATATTGTTAGAACTATAACTAACATCTTAACATTAGTACCTATATTGAAAAAGTCATATATTATTTTTTAAAAGAGATCAATTTTATTTAAATATACTTACGTGATGAAAGTACATTATCTGCGTAACAATACAATAAATACAACTATACCGAAACTTCCAACTAACAATACAAAACTTCTTTTTGTCTAAGACTGGGATAATTTGCTCATACATTTCATATCAACATAACATAGAACTAAATTGTTGATTAGATTGTACGGTATACGATTCTTTTTATAGTTTTTTTATTAAAACGTTTTTCTGAATTTTACTTGGTGTGTGTGTGTGTGTGTCATCAAATTTTCGATCGTTAATTTAACCAACTTCCCATCAAGCTAGAGCTTTGAAATTTTGGGAATCGTTCGTGAATCGTTCGTACTCACCTAACAATGCAATATTTAGACGTTTGCTACAAGTTTTAACTAATATTTCAATAATTTTAATAAGTTAAAATATTCTTTCCTCTCGGCGCTTTTAGGATTGAGGAAAAAATTTCTTTCCCCCTCTGGGAACACCGGGCACTCTCCACGCCGCATGAGGTATCGTAAAACTTTTGTGCTCACAAAGGGGAGATACTATCTCCCCTTTACTATCTCCGAGATAGTAAGGGTTGCTGACTTTTAGTCAGTAATCATTCGCAAGAAAGAAAGTTTCCAATATTTGGCGCCATGTCTTATCACAATAATTTTTTCTGAATTCTGGTTCCCATTTTTTTTTAATAGAATGACTTACAAACTTTCAAATGCATGTTTTGATTTTATGAGTATCATGAATTTTTTAATACGCTCACAAATGTCTCTTTTTAAGTAAATTTTAAAGTTAAAAATAACTAACAGTTTTAACTAATATTTCAATAATTTTTTCTGATAAACGTTTCCCCCATATAAAAACGTTGGTTTTTATATCGAATTATTGTTTATAGTGTAGACAAGTTAGTGCATGGGGCGGCGTTATTGCGTTCATGTTAAACCTTTTTTGGACCGTCTGTCTCACATCGTGCCATGTTTGTTATTAACTGAAGTAGCTGGCGCTATCTAGAACTATTAAATCATAGGCGTGTGTCAGTAATTTTTTTTTATTTTCATTTTCGAGGGATTATCTCAGTTTTTTTTATTGTTATTTCGTTAGTATTTTATTGTTAGCGTGTTGGTGGAAATTGAAATTTTAATTTATTGAAATGAATTTAACAATAAGTTTTAGTAATATGATTAAAACAAGTTGTACACATCATTGTTACCAGGACCGTCTTGAGACTTCTTGAGGCCCTGAGTCCTTATGAAAAAATAGGCCCCACTTGCGACCCTTTAATTTAATTTCGTGTATATACATGTACATTTCTATAAAACAATCCATAGCAAAATGAGGTCTTATGTGAAAGTTCATCTTCTACATTTTAAATTTGCAAAATCATTCATTATGTCAACAAAATCAATTGTAAATAATATTTCATTCTCAATTCTAATCAATCTTAAATTATTCAACCGTGAGTGAGTCATACAATTTCTCAATTCAATTTTGACCATTTTGTGCTTTGAAAATAAACATTCACCACTCCCGTTAGTAATCATCATTGATACAGAAATTCTTCTTATTATTTCAATATTGGGAAACACTGTGAATAGTCTTTCATCATATTTCTATGTATATAGTCCGTTGATTCTAATCCCCTCATCCAACAACTGTTCTTCATCTTCATCCGCATTTTTAGAATTATATATATTTTTTTTATTAATCTTTCGTTTTTCCATTTCTTCTCTTTGCTTTCCCTTCAGCTTTTCGCAATCATTGATCATATAAGACTGGAAATATTGGCATTACAAGTTCAGTTCCTCCCCATTAATGTCTTTATCGTAAAATTTTGATATTATCTCGCATGCAATTTTAATTTCTGTCTCATCCAAATGAAATGTTTTCAAAATATCGAAACATTTCAAAAAGCTCCTCATATTTTTTACTAAGCTTTTGTATATTGAAAACTAGAGTCGATTATTGGTAAAAAGGTTTTTATTTTAAATTTATGGCTGTGGCTGTTTTCAAACGATGTGTCAGTGTCTGTATATCTGTATTTCCTTTAAAGAAAGTAACCCTAAAACTGCGTTGTATGACATGTTTGTGAAGATTTTTATACTCCTTGATAAAAGATATTTCTTTGTATTTTGACTCATAATAGCCAAAATATTCTCTTTTGGTTCATATATAAACGATTTTAATAATTTTACACCTTGTGACAAATCCATATTTTTACACTGGAGAAATAAATTTACTTTATCAGTAGGTGTCAAAATGTCATTGCATAATATAGAAAAAAAAGTAGTTTTTAATTAATTCTTCTTAATGTTTAATTTTTTAGCAGAAAGTCGAGTATCTGCTGCCTGTAATGTAACATTAATTAAGAAATCCAGACTCATGACAATTTCTGAATATCTAGAGTTTAAAGCTTTAACTGCATTTGCGCGTGTTGACCAACGTGATTTTGATAGGTTTTTCAGTACATTTTTATTTCAATCACAGCTCAAATTTAATGTTTGTATATTCCAACGATGGGTTGACGATGAGAAAAAATTATAACTATTTTAGACAAAATCAAAGTGAATTGTTATATTTTAGTTACATTCTACTGCATGAACGCCAATTAAATTCCAGGAATGTCCGGCACATAGTACATATATAGCGTATATATATATATTTGATGTCGGGCTTGCAATCCTGAATATTTTATAGATATATTCGAGGCATTGTCGTATGACTTACTTCTACTATCACTGAGGGAAATGTTGTTATTTTAAAAAAAATTAAGCCACAACATCCGTCAGATACTCTACAGTATGTCCATTAAAAATAATAAATTGCAAAAATCTCTCATTGGGATCATCATTTTGGACATTATATAATAAAATGTTTGATTATTAAATATAAAAATATGTTTGTAAAACAAAAGTTAGTTGGTCATTATGAGTCATATCTGAGGTAGAATCGAAGGAAATAGATTAATATTTAGCTTTCTGTATTTCAGTGACGATAGTTTCCGAGACATTTGACGCCATGACTTCAATGAATTCATCACAAATTGAAGCAGATAGATAAGAAGGATTACCTTTTCCAGAATTGCTATACTTTTTAATACGTTCAGTTAAAAACGAATCATACTTACTTAGAAGTTCTGGTGTGCCTAAATAATTTCCGTTATTCACTGAGCCTATAGTTTCCTTTATCCCTTTGAAAGGTAGTCCACTTGATGCTAAATATTTTTTTTATAACAGCCATTATTTTCTTCAGCACATCTTCCCAATATCGACATTCATCATTGAATTGTATGACTAGACAATTGTACACGACTAGATAATTGTAATCGATTGTGATAGTTCATCATACACTTTCAGCTTTCTGGTGTATAAAATTAGAATTATATAAAAATCTCACTTTTTCGTAAGAATTCTGAAGGTGATAAGATCTATTTTTTTAAAGTAATTTCTTTTAATTCTTTCGTGGATTGAAAGAACAAATCTTCAATTAAGTTATTACTTCTTATATACAATTAACCCATTTTCATATTATGATTATTTCATTATTATTATTAATGTACAAAATATTATTTTTCAAATTATCATTATAATGCAGATATAAATATGTACTATGTACTAATATAAATAATATTAGTTTTATGACATAAAAATGATTATAAGATTTCCTTAAATATTTTTAATTTTTTCAAAAAAAGATTATGAATGTAATAAATTTAATAAATCGTATCCACGAAAGTATTGAATAAGCCATTTTAATGGAAATGACATGCAGAAGAAAAAAACTGTAAAAGGTTTTTAGGTTTCCATATTGTATTGTATTGCATGATATTTGGATCCTCTTTAAAGTTCTCAGAAAAATATGTTTGTAACTATACGTAATATATATACCCTTGTTATTATGCTTATCAAACGAAATAAAGAATTATGATTTAACGGAAGTCATAGATACCAAAAATTAAAGAAGATTATTACATAAATTATTAAAAAGGAGAATTATATTTATGTAAGTAATTTTCATTAAATTTATTTATACCAATATGTGATAAAGTATTAGTAAGTAATAAAGAATTAATAAGTGATAAAAGTACAAATATATAATAAGTTTTAAAGAATAAGAACTGTATAAAATTAAAGTATATATAATAAATTTCAATTTTCTGCAGAAAAATTTGATTAAACATATACTCATAAATAGAAAATTTCTAGTAAGGGGGTCTTATACACTAAAATGCTCTTATTTTGTACTGTGTTGAACGAGAATTTCTCCATTTTTGATGTTTACTCTTAAAACATTAAATTATTGTTCAGGCATTTATTTATCTAATTATTAAATCGTACTCTAGGATTCTTGTTACATGATTGTTTTTACATATATATTACGTTACTACAATCTTTAGTAATGTAATTTGTTCGTTTTATAAATTTTCTATTTTATTTGGATTTCAATAATAATAAAAAAAGATAGTCATTTGAATTTTTAAACGAGTAAAATAACGCTTTCTATATTAGAAGCAAATAAAAATAGTTCTTTGAATTACAATGCACATCGAAAATTCTTTTGGGAGATCATAGTGCATTCAAAATGAAAGAAGCTCGTATTTATGCATATTAATCAATATAAATATATTTTAAAGGGTCTATTGAAATATTTATAAGAGATTTTTTCATGTTGTTCAGAAAGAGAGAGAGAGAAAAAATTTACAGAAAAAAAGAGCAGAAATTTTTGTAACACTCTCTGTACAATATTTTTATAATTCTCTGTGTAAAAAAGAAAGTACAATTACATTTTATTTTACTATCTTAATAAAATATAAATATTTATATATTATCTTAAATCTCAAAGAAATACAATTCAAAAATAAAAACATGATTACCTATTGCCATTTCGAAGAAATTAAATTTAAAGGATGAAATTGCCAATTTAGAACTGTAGGCCACTCGTTTCTTCGAAAAAAACCATAATTTCCTTCGGTGTCTATTGAAACATCTTTTTTTATTAGCTCTAATGCCTGTCATAAAATAGGGAATTTGTTTTTGTCACTTCTGTTGTGGGGTTAAGTGTATCTCTTGCACATTTATGAGTGATCCGTAACTCATGTGTGCAAATAAATAAAAGGTCGCTAGAAGGAGTGTCTGTTATGTCTGTGACTGCCCTTCCCACAGCAGCATTTTTATCTATAAATTAGACGTATATCACTTTAGAAATTAAACTAATATTTTCTCTGATTCTAAGCAAGCGTTGTAAATAGAAATATTTATTATAAAAGTAACTGTATTCAACCATTCATGTCCGGGAGTAATATTTGTTGACTAAATTAATTCTCATCAGGTACTATTTTATTTACTGTTATTTATTTAAATTTCCATAATAATAATAATATATCACAATTTTATTATTTTATATTAAACTTCGCGTGGACCCCCTGACGCTGTTCAGGGACACCCAAATCAAATTTATTTTTCCATGGACCCCCTGAAAGATATCGGGGACCTCTGGGGGTCCGTAGGGACCAGTTTGGGAATCACTGATCTACAACGAAACTCTTGTCAACCATAGATTAAAACCGTCTTTTCATCATAGATACCTTGAAACAAAATGTACGGCACATGAAGATAAACAGGTTGAGTTTTTTTCTCCTTAAGAAAACTAGCTCACAAAAGAAGGTATAATTTCTTTTTTTTTCTGTCAGCTTCACACAAAAGATAGTAAAATGGCCTATGAGGCATTATTTTGAGTTTTAATTATAGAATTGCAATTTCTGAACATGCGCATACAATAGAAAAACATTCAATTCAACAATGCGAAAACGATATCGCAAAGTGTATGCATGGAGAAACGGCAAAAAAGAAATTTTTTACTGGTTCTATTATAAACAATATTACAGTGTCACGTAGAATTGATAAACTGGCAAATTATAAGGAGAGTGAACTTTTTAAGAGAATAATATTGAATAACCTTGTGATCTAGCTTGATGAGTCAACTATTGCAGCAAATGCGGTATTATTGTTTGTCTTCACTCGATACATTTTTTCAATTTCTATTCCAGAAGTTGCATTATTTGCAAAATGTTTGAAAACTTATACAAATGAAAAAGCAATATTTGATATGATCAGTGAATAATTTGAAGAAAAAAAACAATGGAATAAACTTTTCTTATTATGTGGATATGTGGTCAGATGATGCAAAATCTATGACAGGAATACATTCTTGTCTTGTGGCGCGGGTAAAGAAGATCAAGGAAAACACTTAATAAACTCAACGCAGTAGTCAAAGAAATCCACTAGCATGTAATCGTATTCCAGCAGAGTTATCTTCTATTTTAAGTGATGATGTAAAATTTTAAATTTTGCAAAATCGCGTGTTACAAACTGATATCTGTTCCATATCCTTTTTGAGATTTTTGAAAACTTTGATGTTTCTTTACACAGAGGTTAAACGGCTTTCCCATGACACGCATGTTTTGAATCGAAATCTGAAGTTCAAGCATTTTTTATTGATCATTCATTTCATTAGTCCTCTTGTTTAATTAATTTTATTGATTAAAAATGCTTGCTTAATTTTCTGAATTCTTTTGTAAATCAAGTGAATAAAACCTATAGCTTATTATTAGGTGCTAGTGTCAACCATTTTCAATGTGCACGATAAAATTGAAGCCATGTTAAAAAATAAATAATTTTTGGATATAATGTCTGCTGATGAATGAGTACGAATATTTTAACTCTCTTGGCAGTGTTTTATAAGTTAATTCATTTAAACTTGATGAAAGTATTAAAAGAATACTTGTGAACATTTGAGAAACACTTCAATTAAATGTTGATGACTATTTTTCTAATCGATGCAATATATCCCTATAAAACGGCTGGATATGTAATCCCTTTCTAGGAAATGTAAGTTTAGAGATCTCTGTATCTTTACTAGAAAAAGAAGAGTTAATTGAGTTATCTTGTGACAGTTCTCTAAAACCTATTTCTACAGATCAACATTTGATTTCGAGTGACTCAGTGTTACAAATGTATATACTGCTTTTGTCAAAAAATGCCACTAAAATTTTATTTGTCTTTGCATAACATATCAAAATGAGAAAGAATTTCGATACATATTTATATTTAAGATAAATGCAGAAGCAAATGAAATCTATAACTTGATCTAGGGTTGAAATTGTCAGATATTAAGCCAAATTTTAAGTATTGCTTTTGCATCAAATTGTTGAATTACTTTTGGGTTCATTTTCTTGTACCTATCATTTTATGTTTTATAAATGTTTTATTCAGATGTCTTATGATTGTGTTTTCGTTTTTTGTTATGAACTAAAGTGCAACGTGGAAAACTTGCACGATACCTAATTTTATTGTTTTCTTACGAGTTACTAAAGACTACTTAAGAGTTGACATTTTTTTTTTTCTTTTTTTTTTTTTTTTTTTTTTTGCATTTTAGAAGGAGTTAGTTAAGAGAAAAAGTTTTGTTACTCCATTGTCTTATGTTATTCTAGTACAGCCAAAAATACTTCAAATCTAGAAACATATTGGTCATTTTTGAGTACAACAGCCTCCTCATAGAAGCAATTCTACACCAACCTATTTTTGTTTGATCTATATAGTATTATCTTCTTGTTGGAGAAAGCAATCACCAACATCCCTTTAGTAAAAGCGAACAATTGGAACAAAAATGTTGACTCAGTATAAAGAAACATTCACGTTTCTTTTTGGAACAGTATACTCGTATAAGCCTTCCAAAGGAATATCTTGCAACACACATACACCAAATCTTTATCTTTCATAGATATGACTGGGATAAAAGTGACTAGATAAATTATTTTCCTTTGGACTCTTTTGCAAATAATTTCTCCACTAATTATTATTGGTTCTAAGCTCCCATTCACTTGCATTCCGATTCCTATGGGTTTGTGCTTAGTTAATGGTGTAGTAATTTAAATGTTGCAGTATGAGTAATAAAGACATTGCAGCACGTATTTCTTATAATCATCCACTATGAAGCTTGCACATAGTGAACCTGTATAACAGACTGCAGTAAGGCAAGATCCAAGGTAGACCGCCTTTTTTAACTAAATTCGCATCGATCAATTGTAATTATTGAATTAGAAATTTTGTATCTTTTTTAAGGATTTTGTTTTTAAATATTT
>BMAW01106517.1:0-19052 GCA_019974015.1 Nephila pilipes
CAAAAATCGGTGTACTTTGTTCAGTTACATATTGCTAAAATATTATGGCTGTTGTTTGTTCATAACTTTTATCCATTCTAAAACATCTTAGTAAAACAGAAAACCAAAGGTCAGTCAAATTGTTTCAAAAGCAGATAAATTACCTCAAATATCAAAATTATTAAACATCAGTTGAATACATTAAACAACTGATGAAAATCGCACAAAATTCCAAGGAAAATGTGCATTATTTGCCCTGAATTGGATGGACAAGATTAAAACAGCAGTATGAAATCAATCCTTCAGCTTTTTGAAACAATTGCATTTAATTACATATTCTGCAAAGTAGTATACGAAACGTTTTAAATTGCATTGCACATATTTGGTTTGTTTAGTTCTTAAGAAGAGCAAATGTCTGTTTTTATAAATAAATCATGGATTGCCTTCTAGATTTTGTTTTTATTATGTACAATGTTCTTGTACAATAACAGAATCAATCTGCATTATAAATTCGCAGGTTCTTTATTTTAAAGTTCGGTAGCGTCTCTATTAACCAAAATGTTTTCCGTACATTTTCATCTAATGTGACATTTTAAATTATTTCAGAGTGAGAGTAGTTCACAATTAATAAAAATTTATTAACTAATTAAATAAAGGAAATGTTAGACTAAATAGCCTAGCAAATACATTTAGAATAAATAGCATTTCAAATATATGTATAACAGTTCTATATGTAAATATGTTGTTTTCATTATTTTCAAAATTTACAAATGAGTGTGTTTTGGATTCGGCCAACATCTTTTTAAATACGTGTATTGTCATATGCATGTGAATATGTTTTGTACTCTTTCTATACAAGTATTATAAAGCCAACTCGTTATATAAATAAACTTGCTAGGAAGCTTTTAAGCAATAGGTAATTCAAACAAATAGAAATAATTTCTTTCCAAAACATTTGTCAACTGCAAATTATTCAAAGGTTTCAAATATCAATTTGCTTCTTACAGACACTTAAACTACTAAACATATTTTTAAAAATTAAATGCAATTTTCCACACAGAAATTCATACTTTTTAGTTCAAATAAATTAATAAAAACATGAAAATCTATTTTCAAATTAATGTTTATAGTCTGGCAATAAATTCCTTTCTTACAGGAAAAATAATTTCAAAACCTTTCAAGCATTATTCTTACACTAATATTTTCACAGTTTTGAAGTCCACAACATTTGCTAAAAACACCAGACAATCCCTATGATACTTTTACAGCTAATTGTCCAAAACATTTTGTATTGCGACTTGGCTCTTTAATTCTATGAGACACTGCTCCTCTCTCCATAGGATGCATAGCTGTTGGATGCTACTCACTGCTTCGGTAAAATCAACAGGAAAACCTCAGCAATTTCATCCTGGGTTAAGTAGACTCGATTATTAATAATTCGTGTATGGGACATAGTCTTTGAGTTTTACTGCTTTATTTGAATATTTTTGATAGTTTTTAGATTGTCAGGTATTCGATGAATTCATTCGCACCCTACTGCGAAATATTTCGAAAATATTCTTTCTTTTGAAATTTTACTTAGTTTACATTAAATAAAATTAACTACACAGGATGGTAACATTTTAATTTTGAAACTAAATTTAAAGCAACCTTTAAAATGTCTAATAAATGTTAAAATAGTTTTATTCCAAAATCAAATATAACGATATAACACAGTCAACAAATATACAAATATAACACAATCTAGTCAGAAAATATGAAGAATTTCTGGCAAATATTTTACGATTTTAACTGTTACTAACTCATAATTTAAAGATTAATCTTAGATTAATTATAAATGCTTTTATAATATTTATATACTAACATGTAGAAACTCACTTCTAACTCTATTACTAAAACTACTAATCATCATCACATAGTTTCAATTCTGGTTGTCTAAGACAAAAACACATCGGGTTGTATAACTAACAACAACTATTTATTACGTACTTGCCGCTCGTTTACAGCAAGCTCCTCTCGGAGATTCAGTGGAGTCTCGTCTGAGGGGATCGTGTGACATCACACTCTCTCCTTTACAAATCGCCCTCAGGGGCAGGCTCTAGTAGGAAAGTTAACAGTTCCGGCCATCCTGATATACAATTGTCCCAATTGTGCAGTTCTAATTAACACAAAATCATTTAACTGATACACTTCAAAACCATTAATTATCATACACAAAATATCAATGTTTAAATTCCTCAAATACTTAAAATAGCAAATATCAATAATTACACAAACATCATTAGAATTCCTCAAATACTTAAAATATCGAATATCAATAATCATACAAAATATCAATGTTTAAATTCCTCAATTGCCTAAATGGAAAATCAATAACTATACACAAACATCGATACAAATTCTTCAAATGTAAAATAGCAAATATCAATAATGTGTACACAAACATCAATACTTAAATTCCTCAAAATAACCTAAAATAGCAAATATCAATAATTATACACAAACATCAATGCTTAAAATTCTTTAAATGCTTAAAATAGCAAATATCGATAATTGTACACAAACATCAATGCTCAAATTCCTCAACAAATATGATATCAATTACCATACATAGATAAAATATCAATAATCATGCACAAATCATTTTACATACATTTCACTGCAATTATCTTTCATTTCTATCAAGTAATTCTAATTTAAAACATAAAAATCTTGGTTATCCTACAATTTAAAATGTATTTTCCTTGATGAAAACAGAATTGCTTCATTATCTGCAAATCATTCAAATATAAAATTCACATGTCAAAATGTGCAAAATAACTTTAGATTAATTATCATGTATAGAAAGTAACTTGTTTTCTGAGACTTTAAGTCTCAAAGATGAGTTCACACAGAAGAAAAATTCTTTTAACATTATACGATCGTTAAAACACAATTTTAGGAATTTATTAAATTCTAAGCAAATATAATTTTGTTTCACTTAAATGATTAATCAAAATAATACTTTACAAATATTAAATTCAGGTAGGACCATTAAGTTGTACAGGGCAAGAAACACATGAACTTTCACAATAGATTCTAAAGAAAAGAGTTCATAGTTCCTTTTTGAAATTAAAATCTCTGATTATAAAATAATTTTGAGAAATTAAAACCCATCCTCACCCAATCAGCAATTTCTTCCTCAGCCTCTCTTTAAAGATGTGGGGTAATTTTCTGTCATCGTTCGTTGTCTATTTGTATGTCTCTCCTCCTGGTAACCCCCAGTCCTAATGGTAGGGAGGTCTAGTGTTCATATGGCCTTGGAAGGGGGGGCTCCCTCTTGGTAACGAACGTGTTTGTGTGGTCTTTACGAGTAGCATTGCCGCTTCTCTCTCTTTCCGCTGCGTCAAGCCGCAAGCTTCCTTGTTTTCATCTATACACTGCGGGGTGGAAAGTCGTCGTCGTCTTCATCATCTCCGTGATGGTTTCTCCCACGCCTTGAGTGTACGTGAGCTGTGGTTGTGTGCATCAGCCTTTTCTGCCTTTCCTCCAGTTGAGTAACTCTGTAGGTGTCATTTGATTACTTCTGTTACTATTAACGGCCCTCTGTACTTCGCTTGGGTTTTGGTAGACTCCCCTTTGGTTTTTTGCTGGACGTCCATGCTCCATATCTCTCCACGAGCTCAAAGGTTACAGTCCGACACTTCTTCTATCGTAATATTCCTTCATTTTTGTTTGCTTTCTTTTCAATCACAGCGTTTCACTTTGGAGTTCTTTTGGGTCATTCCACATTTCATCAGCATCCTCATCTGCAAGTTTTCAGATAGACCATCATTGAACCTCGGAGAATATCCAGTAACATTCAGAATGAGGTCTTATCCAGTTGTATTGTTGACAGGCATTGTTCAAATTCCTTTCTGTTTCTTTTATTTTCAAGTCCCAATCCTTGTGACTGGTATCCTCTCGCTGTTGTTATAGTAGAGGATAGTTCTGTGCTCGTTCAACCATTCCATTTCCCATGGGGTGTTGTGTAAATTCAGCGTATGATTTATTCCATTATCGAGGCAATACTCTTCAATTGACGCGACGTATAACATGAACCTCTGTCACTGATGATTCTATCAGGTAATCGAATTCTGTGACAAAATTTTCAAGGCTTTTAGTACGTTTTGGAGGAAGTATTCTTAATAGGATAAGTCGTGAATCTTGTAAAGTTGTCAATGACCAATAGATCTTGATTACCTCGAACTTTTCTAAACGGTCCCAGGTGATCTATATGTATAAGTGAAAAGGTCTTTTCCCCAGCTTAATTAGATGTAATCCCTGCTGTTTACCTCCTGGAATCTTGTTAACTAAACATTCAAAGCACATAGATATATGTCTTAAATATCGTTTCATGTATGGAAACAGTACAACTCCTTCTCTTATTCACTGTCTATCAACTGAAAAATGTCCCATCAGATCATGAAATTTAACTGCTGTGCTTTTCCTCATACTTTTGGTATTACGTAGAGTAGTTTCTCCTTTCCTTTCTTTTAACACTTCTGTATAATCTATTGCTTTTGAAAACATAGTTGCTTATCATTTGTTTTCTTCGGTAGTTCTCTCATACTCTTCTTTTACAAATTTCTATTAATTTCCTTAAATCTTTGTCACAATGTTGAATAATCAGAACTTGTTCATCTTCCTCAAAGTCAGATATACTTCAAACTTTCTCTCAATGAGACTTGTCATAGTGTCGTCTGATTCCGAAACAGGAGCTCTGCTCCTAAGACAAAAAAAAACACATCGGGTTGTATAACAACAACAATATTTATTACATTACTTGCTACCGCTCGTTTACAACAGCTCCTCTCGGAGATTCGGTCAGGTCTCGTCTGAGGGGATCGTGTGACATCACACTCTCTCCCTTTACAAATGAACGCCCTCTAGAGGCAGGCTCTAAGTAGGAAAGTTAACACATGTAAATTCACCGTAATTTTTAAGTCTCACACATATAAAACTGACAGGTTCTTCCATATGGAAAATAAGTAAAGTAATTTAATACGATATTCAAACAGAAAAAAATTACCATTAATGATTTAGGAATTTTCATCGCCCTTTCATAAAATTACGAAAGAAACTAAATTGTTTAAAAAATATTTTATTAACTTATTATTTAATTAAACTTACTTATTTTAACTTCCAAAATATTTTTCACTCACCGAATTTTTCATTTTAAAATATACTTAAAATTATTTCTTAAATCTTCAAATTACATTATACGCATTAAATTTATAATTTTCAAACCAAAGCCATTGGATAAAATACGAGCATTTTCATCAAAAATTTCATCGTAGATGCCTTGGCTCTTCTTTGCTCATGAATAAAATTGAATGAAAATAAGGTCATTTAGTTACTCCTGCGCAATTTTATGTGGCAAAGAGACCGAGAAATATGCACCATCGAAATCTCTTAGAATAATTAACGTCGTTGATGGTTGCAGATTACACACATTATCTTTCTGCCCATCATCTAAGACGATTTGCGATATATGCACGGGGTTCAACACCTGCATCTTTCGAACGAAACCGGAAAATCGATTCATGTAAGAAAATAATAATTATTTTTTATTGTACATAAAGTAACTAAGAAAATTCTACCATGAGTCTTCTTCGTATTAAATTCCATTACAATGGATTATCTCAGGACGTTGGTTTAACTCTTTCCACGATTTTTCTTCAATGTTTAGAAAAAAGTTATGTAGGTGAGCTCGTCATGAATCAATCGCGGGGCGTTGTTGGTGATACACAACATATCACTAAACAGTAAGCCTACCGAAAAGCCCGTGGGGGCTTGTTTGTGCACATACACACACAGCTAAGCGTGGGGCTTTCACGGGAGGCATGGATCACGACTCAAAAGCACAGGGGCCGACGCAATGGGGCGACTAGTTACCACGTTATTGTTGTGAATTCAGCTCCAGATTCCTTTTGTGTGAATGTAGAATAGATTTTAAAAGGCAATGTAAATTGGGTAAAAATAAAATTAAGTTAATAAGAATTTTTCTTAAAATATTTTTTGGTATGAGTGGAAAGGAAACAAATATTCTTGATAAAAACAGATTATGTAGCGAACAATTCGTATAAACGTACGGTTTTGTTATTCAAAATTAATTAGGGCTTTTAAAGTGTTGACATTGTTTATATATTTAGAGAATACATGTGAAAAGACATTACGAAGCAAAGCATATTGATATGTTATCTGAGATACGTAAAAATAAAATCGAAATTGAGGGAAGTTAAATCGATTTAAAAATTCAAGCAGTTATGTTTAATTCAACATTATAACACTCATCTTATATTTTGAAGGTGAGTAATTGCATTTCCTTTCTATCTGCTGAAGAAAGGAAAAATTTTTTTTTTTGGATGGTGAGTTGTAAAAGAAAAGTTTAAAAGCTGTTGAAGAAAATTTTATGCCTGATAAATGTGAATTGTTACATTTTATTAATTCATCTAAATACAAATCAAGACATACTTTCGCATTAATAGAGTTGAAATTATCTCCATATACTATAATTTATCGAGAGGAAATAAAATATTTGTTTAATCATTTTAGGAACATTAATTTTAGCAAACTTTTAATATGTTGTAAAAATCTGAATTAATGATTACTGTTTAATTTTTCTTAAAATGTAAATTGCACATATTCCATTAATTAAACATAATCGAAAAATAATTTTTATTCAGGGTCTTAAAAAAATAGCATTTTTCTATGAGGGATGCGGTATAATAATTTCATTAGTAACAAAAGATACTCATCGATGTTTCAAACCCATTCAATAAATAAAAATACAGTGATATGTCTAAAAGTCTGTAATAACAAACAGAGCCAAAACATGGCTTCACACACTAAGGTCCAACATGGCCCCAATTAACTTTTTTTTTCCCTTAGTTTATGAGGGCAGAAATAAAGAGACGAACAATAAAAATAATTTGCAGGAATTGGAAAAAAATTTTTTTTTTTGAAAAGTACGTTTAAAAAAGGAAACAAGAACATCGATGATTTTTACGTTTTTTCCTTCTTTTTTCTCTTGATACTTGAAAATTTTGTAAGCAACCTTCTTTATTACTTCTTGAGAATATATTTTTGAAGCGAAGACTTTTAATACTTTACTCAAGTTCATGGTCAAAAATTCTATAATCAATAGGAGACTTAATTTCTTTCCTAAGTGAAAATTACTGCTCACACTGATAAGTATTTCTAAATATGGAAATTATCTCACATGCGTATTCTTGCGCCTCTTTCAAACCTAGCAGCTAAATATTCGTACTATTCTGGTACGCCTTTTCCAATGAATATTACCTATAATTCTAAATTACATTGTACGGCATTTAACCCCATTTGCATCTCACTGATTATACAACTTTTTGAATAAATTAAATAGAAAATTGATACATTTTCTTGTAATTATAAATGAGCAAATGTTGTTTAAATATTTATTTCTTTATAAGACAACAATTTTTCAGCAATGCGACTAAACTGAAAATTGTTTTGTTCATTTTACGTGCTGAAAAGTGCGTTAAATATTCATATTTTAAACACTATTCCCATAGAACGAGTTTACATTTGGTTTATTTAAATTATTCTCTCTTTTTTTGTATTGAACGGGTCTGTTTCTTGCAGTTATAATATTGTTATATGTGCGTTTGTGCTTTGTTGTATGCTCTATGAAGGCTAAATCTCTCTTCCCTGTTGTATCTCTTTTTGGTCAATAATCGAATCGGTGATTCAGCGTCGTTCAGCTAATTCTCCATCAAAGACAAATCGTGGTGACTAATCAACAAACTAATTTTTCCATAAAAACAAATTTAATAGAGAAACATGTAGATATCGACACTTTTCTGTCTTGAAGATCTCTGACAAAATCCATATTAGCAGCGCCCTCTAACGATGAGTGGGTTTAACTATTCTCCCCAATTAATCTTCGAGGAAGTTTAAATTTTAGGTAATCAAATTTAGAGAGTAACACGTAATACTATCTAAATTGCACAATTTAAATTTTTTTAATCACATCTTATCTGTAACATTGAATTAAAAAATTGGCACAAAAATATAAATGGAATCAAAGTTCAAGAAATTAGAAAAAAGTTTAAATTTTACAGTTACATGCTATAACTGCAGTGTTGTATGAAGTCGGAAATGCACGAGTGTTTTGATGGTTCGTTATAGGATATCTAGAAATGTGCTGATTTTAACTGCTCTCACAAGACCATCAACTCCAAGAAAAACCTTTTGATAGTGACCCAAATCTAGTCCATGAAGTTGGTGTTGGAGTCCTTTAATAACTCAAATGAGCATCCATAATATTTTTATTTTCGAGCCTATCCTTCAATAATCAAGAATTCTGACGTAATTATCATCAAAATGGAAAATCCGTTACTACATGCAATTTCATTACCATACAAATATGATTGAAATTTATCAAGCTTGCTTAGTTTTACGTTATAATGAATAGAGCTTTCAAATTAATTTTGGAAATCTAATCATCCTGAATAATTTTCTGAATATTTGGTGATATTCCTTTTTGGTAAATTTATATTTTTTATTCATAAACAATTAATTGAATATTTCTGGAAACTGTATCAACTTGGAAATAATTCGAATTAATTTTCTTAATTTTGAGGGAATTGTCTTTCTTCGCTGCAGCAGCGCCTCCTACAACAGAGAATGGAATGTGAGCGCACGAGTCGTAAACTAGAAAAAATGCATGTGTGACTTTTTCTTTCATTTTTCATCATTTAATAAACTATTTTCCCTCATTAAAGGATCTTGGGTTCTTGAACATACCTCTGCCAACCTCCACAATTTTAGAAGAAAGTTTTGTTTCCCAGAATTTCAATTTTTTCTGGAGCTTCCATTTCTTCAGAAATCGTATTAATAGTTAATAGGCATTCAATTTTGCTCTTTAAAGAATTCAAATTACTTTCCTTTTCACTTGATTGTTACAAAAATACTTCAAACTTTTCAACAGTTTCATAATCGCCGATAAGCGGCTGTCGGTATCCATGAATTGTGGTTTCGAGTCTTGGTATCACTAAAGACCTGTCGTTTAACAGGGTTGGTGTACATAAAACCTGTTGAGGCTCAATACCTTCCCGTAGGTGTGGTGTAGAAGTTAGGAAAGAGGGTGACAGCTCAGACATCATCCTAGTCACTTGACCGAGGTTCAAAATTACGTGGTCAGTCGCCAATAGCGCTCGCGTTGCTTCTAGTGAGACGTTATTAAGATTAAAGGCGCAAAATATTACTGATGAGGGAATTATTTGAGGATTCATAGGAAATTTTCCCTCACTTATTAATGTATATTATTATTAGATGTAAAGTTTTAGATCTTAATATCTTGAATATATTATCGAGCTGCTTACAAAAAATGAAATAAAGAAATAAATAACTATAATACCATAATTAGTTTGCAAATTTGCTTGCATGTCAGACTTCCAAAACAAATTCCCGCACTTCGCCAGCAATTTTTTTTTTTTCTATTTTTGTAACTTGAATATGTTATCAAATATTCTTGAAACTCATGTTCCTACAATTTATCTACATCAGTGAAACATTCAATAATTTTTACATAAATATATTGTATATATTCGTATTTATGAAGATACATAAATTTAAAAATAAAAATATACTCCGAGAATGCTACCACTATATTATTAAATTTTTTTTAATTTAGTTTTTCGTATTTCGTGACTCTTTCCTTCTTCTGTTGATTTCTTCAATAATCCTTAATAAAACGGTGTTCCCAAAAGATCAGCCGTCAAAATTGAAGAGAGACTAGTTCTTGTGGGTGTGCGGATCGGTAAGGGTGATTAGAATGCCAAAATGGATCAAATATACATCGAAGTTCTGCGAGGTTAATGATTCTTGTCTAAGCGCAGGAGAATCATAAGAGAGTAGGGATTTTTAAATAGGGGAAAAATGGATTTGGACATGAATCCGAGCTCGCAACACAATTGGGCAGCAATAATGCTAATGTTAGAATATCAAAGGAAAGGAATTACATTTGACATTTCTTGATGCAACAAGATTTCCATCAGTTTTTAAGGAAGTTTAAAGAAATCACAATTTTCTAATTACATGCTTTTTGAATAATTTAGTTTTTAAATTGTATCGTTAATTTATGAAATTAGTAATAGTTTTCATTTTTATTAATTAAAAAACATTTTTTAACCTTTCCTAAAGTTACATTGCAGCTTAATTTTTCGGAACGATTGTTTTAATTACCATACGAAATTGGCGAGGGAAAAAAAAGATATACATATAAATTCATTATAAAAAAAGAGATGCATGCAAATTCCTTATAAAAAAAATAAAGAGTATGTATTATAATTTCCTTGTTTTTATAAGGGAAAACTGTTTTAAAATAATTAATTAAAAAGCACTTCATGAAAGTTATAGCTATAAGTTGTTTAATGCGCGGCACCACTTCAAACGGAGGCGTCGATGGGTGGGAGTCAAGGGCAGCACGCGCAATGGGCGTCACGATCCCAAATGTCCTTCAGCCA
Organism: Nephila pilipes; assembly: GCA_019974015.1. Classification (NCBI taxonomy): domain Eukaryota; kingdom Metazoa; phylum Arthropoda; class Arachnida; order Araneae; family Nephilidae; genus Nephila; species Nephila pilipes. The sequence goes on from BMAW01106517.1 coordinate 10,509, forward strand.
GGCGCCTTCGTATGGTTTGAGAAGACACAGGGACCCTAGTGAAGGTGCGCCTGGATGGCGGCCAATGAAGCAGTTGGCTGAAAGCCTGTATTTCTTACGATATGGTGGTCTTCTCGACGACTGGTCTGTCGAAAGCGTCCTGAGCCTGGTCTTCGTGTAAGTGACATCTCTCTGATCCACTGGTCCCAACACCTCCTCACAACACAATCAGAGTGGCCTAACTGACGAGCTACTCGCCTAGCTGACCACCCAGCTTCCATCACATGCCGATGATTCTCCTCCCCCCCCCCTCAAACTGCGATAGCTGCTCATATTGTCTTCGAAAACGACGTAATGGCATGTCTACCTCAGCTCTTCCTTTGTAAACGATTTAGCACTCCCAAACAAGCTTTGGTTACCTGTTTTATACTCCATGGAGAACGACGTTAAACGCCCTCTACCGGCTATACGTAATGCGCAATCATGCTGCATTTCTAATCATTTGCATATCTCCCCGACATGTTCCTTCATGCCAAGTTTCGCTACTATCCCGCAATTATTTCTTGGTGCTCTAATTCTTTGTCCATGAGTGTATATATATATATATAAAATGTAAAGTCTTTCTTTTAAATATATTAAATAGTATTTATTTAATTAAGTTTGAAAGACAGTCGAAGCCACATTTTCCTTTTTGAATTATTATATTATAGCGGAGAGAGAGTCCATTTCCACTCGACGGGAGTTATCAACTCTGCCGTTGGATAAAGATTATGAGAGCAAGACTGTAAAAGCAAAAGAGGGCTTTTCTTTTTTTTTTTTGTTTTTTTGTTATATAGTAGGGAAATTTCACAATAAACGTCATAGAACATGTGGTATGATTGGAGGCATTGCGAGGGAATCTAAATGCAGACCTAAAGACTGGTAGGGATCATCCCTATGGGTCTGAAGCCTGGGAACAGCATTGTCAGCGAATTTTTTAAGAACGCGTGATTGCATAAATCAAAGTTAAAAAGGAATGGTATCAGGAAATAAGAATGAATGCTGCACTTTTAAATGAGAGAATGGGAAAAATTAGGAAATCAAATTATTATTTTGAGAAACTAGTATGAATTAAAGTTAAATCATTACACACACATACATATACATAAACACGCACACACATATATGCATATACATAAACACACACACATATATACATATACATAAACACACACACATATATATACATATACATAAACACACACACATATATACATATACATAAACACACACACATATATATATATACATATACATAAACGAATACGAATCTTCCTTCCCTATTTTGCAAAAGTATGTGCCCAGTTGAAATTAAAACGGTCTTTCTGTTCGGTCTGACTGCTTTAATAACGATTGTATTACAGAGGGTAGACGAAGTTATTACTTTTTCTTTCCCCAATGCGAGTTCTTTTTTTGCTGTTGTTTCGGAATCTTCTTCGCAGGGAGACGTTACTCTTTCACCCTCTAAGTTGGGGAGCGTTCGTACTTTGACCCCTTGTTTACAGCAAATAGTTTTTGAATGTTTCCCTCCACAGCTGCAAAGGAAGGTCGAAGTGCACTGAGATTTCCTGTGATTTTTTCGTAAACACAGTTCACAAAGTTTATGCAATCGCACAATATCTAGTCTTTTATAGGGCGTTAATTCTAGGAATTTTTTACATCTGTATATTGGATGAGGAATTTTTTCATTACAAACTATGCAGTTCTTATTTTCAATATTTTGATTCGTTAAAAGAGTTTTAGTTTTGAAAGAAAAATTAGATTTTCTTATTATTGTTTTTGTTTCGTCCGCACAATTTCTATCTACGGATAAAAGGATCGTTTCGCGTTGTTCTAAAAATATTATAAACTCGCTAAATGTCGGAACATCTTTGGCTTTTAGACTCAATTCAAAATTCTTTTGGGATTCCTTATCTAATTTTTTAAGCATAATATTCAATAAAAAGATATCAAATAAATCATTTTGTTCGTATTTAAGTATTTTCAAGGCTCGTAAGTTTTTCTTAATGCAATCAATCATTTCACGGATTTCCTTAGGATTTTCTCGTTCTATTTTCTTAAAATTTAAAATTGATTGTACATATATATCAACGATTAATCTTTTATTATCGAACCGTGATTCAAGTGCTTCATACAATGAAGAAAAATTGTCGAAAGTGGAGGCAAATTCTTTTACTTCATTTGATAGACATGAATTTAAATAATATAGTTTCTGTGACTGCGTTAGTTGGTTGTTCGATGTTATTATATCATCGAATTGAGATTTAAAATTGCTAAATGTTTCATATTTTCCCGAAAACATGGGAAGTATTATGGGTGGAATATTCATTGGAACAAAAGAAGTTCCGTTTTCATATTTATTATTTTCAACTGCCGTCACAGATTTTTTATTAATAGAGTTAATTAATTTTTTAATTCTTACCTCCAAATCTTCAAGGCGAATTTCGCTGTTTTCTAAATCATCTTCAAATTCAGCTACTTCATTGGGAGTGGCACTTTCAAGTCCAAAGAAGGTATTTTTTAGTTCATCTATTTTCGTCTGAAGTTGCAATACTTTTTTTTAATTTAACTTCTAGTTCCATCGAATCAACATCGTCGGACACTTTATCAAAAAATGTTTCGATTCTAGTAATATTTCCTTTCAAGGAAGTCTTCACTTTGTTAAGTTTTTCTATACTATCCATAGCACAGTTCTCCGGCTCGACGGACCAATTAATGTTCTTTGGTGAAATTAGTATAACGACGGACCAGTCCTTTTTGGACAAATTTTTTATTGAAACTTAACAATAAAAATTAATAGTTCAATCATAAGCACAGTTATTGTGGGTGTCAACGTGACAGTATTTACCCAAGTCCGTTATTGCTGAAAGTTGTTCAGCTTCCGTTACAGTTATTGTGGGTGTCAGTGCGACAGTAGCTACCCACGTCCGTTATTGCTGAAAGTCGTTCTGTTTCTGCCTAGTTTTAACAGTTGACCGGTAGGAGGCGCGCACATGCGTCAAAAAACAGAATCAATCTACGTATAGAATGCACGAGTTCTTCGTTTTAAAGCTTTGTGGTAACATCTCAGTCAGACAAAATTGTTTTCTGTACGTTTTCATCTATCTTGAAAATTTAAAATTATTTCAAGTAGAGTAATTCACAATGAATAAAAAAAAATTCTAGCTAATTAAGTCAAGGAAATGTTAAAATAAACAGCCTAGCAACTACATTTAGGATAAACTAGCATTTTCCAAATGTATAAGAGTTTAATTTAGAGAGATACATTTTCCAAATATATATATATATATATATATATATATATATATATATATATATATTGTTTTCATTATTTTCAAAGTTTACAAATGAGTGTGTTCTAAGATTCGAATGCATCTTTTTTTAAATACGTGTATTACACATCATATGCATGAATATGTTTTGTACTCTTTATATACAAATATTATTATAAAGCAGCCAACTCATTATATAAAAAACTTGCTAAGGAAGCTTTTTTAAGCAATAGGTAATTCAAAAACAAATAGAAATAATTTCTTTCCAAAACATTTATTCAACTACAGAATTATTCAAGAGTTTCAAATATCCAATTTGCTTCTTACAGACACTTAAACTACCCAAGCTTGTATTTTTTTAAAAAATTAAATACAATTTTCCACACGAAATTCATACTTTTTTTTAGTTCAAATAAATTAATAAAAACATGAAAATCTATTTTCAAAATTAATATTTATAGTCTGACGTAATTCCTTTCTTACAGGAAAAAAATAATTTCAAAACCTTTCCAAGCATTATTCTTACACTAATATTGTTTCACAGTTTTTGAAGTCACAACATTTGCTAAAAAACTACCGAACAATCTAGCAATGCTTTTACAACTAATTGTCCAAAACATTTTGTGTGCGACTTGGTGCTCTTTAATTCCTATGAAGACACTGCTCCTCTCTCCATAGAGATGCATAGCTGTTGGATGCTACTCACTGCTTCGGTAAATCAACAGGAAAACCTCAGCGAATTTTCTCTAATCCCTGCGATTTCAAGTAGACTCGATTATTAATAATTCACGTGTATGGGACACTTAGTCTTTGAGTTTTACTGCTTTATTTGAATATTTTTAGTAGTTTTTTATAGATTGTCAGGTATTCCGATAATTCATTCGCACCCTACTGCGAAATATTTCGAAAAATATTCTTTCTTTTGAAATTTTTACTTAGTTTCACATTAAATAAAAAAATTAACTACACAGGATGGTAACATTTAATTTTTGAAACTAAATTTAAAAGAAGCAACCTTTAAAATGTCTAATAAATGTTAAAAATAGTTTTTATTCCAAAATCCAAATATAACACAAATATAACACAGTCAACAAATATACAAATATAACACAATCTAGTCAGAAAATATGAAGAATTTCTGGCAAATATTTTTTTACGATTTTAACTGTTACTAACTCATGTAATTTAAATATTAATCTTGGAATTAATTATAAATGCTTTTATAATATTTATATACTAACATGTAAATTCACCGTAATTTTTAAGTCTCACACATATAAAACTGACAGGTTCTTCCATATGGAAAATAAGTTGAAGTTACGTATTGAACCTCGGTCATGACTAGGAGGATGTCTGAGCTGTCACCCTTCCTAACTTCTACACCACACCTACGGAAGGTATTGAGCCTCAACAGGTTTGCACACCAACCCTGTTAAACGACAGGTCTTTAGTGATACCAAGACTCGAAACCACAATTCATGGATACCGACAGCCGCTTATCGGTTGATTATGAAAACTGTTGAAAAGTTTGAAGTATTTTGTAAATACCAAGTGAAAAGGAAAGTAATTTGAATTCTTAAAGAGCAAAATTGAATGCCATTAACTATTAATGATTTCGAAATGGAAGCTCCAGAAAAATTGAAATTCTGGAACAAAACTTTCTTCTAAAATTGTGGAGGTTACAGGGGTATGTCTAAGAACCTAAGATCCTTTAATGAGGGTGGTTTATTAAATGATGAAAATGAAAGAAAAGTCACACATGCATTTTTCTAGTTTACGACTCAAAGTGCTCACATTCCATTCTCTGTTGTAGGATAAAAGGAAGAAAGACAATTTCAAATAAGAAAATTAATTGAATTATTTCCGCTGATACAGTTTCCAGAAATATTCAATTAATTGTTTGAATAAAAATATAAATTTTACCAAAGGAATATCACCAAATATTCAGAAATTATTCAGGATGATTAGATTTCAAAATTAATTTGAAAGCTCTATTCATTATAAAAACTAAGGCAGCTTGGATAAATTTCAATCATATTTGTATGGTACCGAAATTGCATGTAGTAACGGATTTTCCATTTTGATGATAATGTCAGAATTCTTGATTACGAAGGATAGGCTCGAAAATAAAATATTGTGATGCTCATTTGAGTTATTAAAGGACTCCAACACCAACTTGACTAGATTTGGGTCACTATCAAAAGGTTTTCTGGAGTTGATGGTCTCTGTGAGAGCAGTTAAAATCAGCACATTTCTAGATATCCTATAACGAACCATCACCTGCGCATTTTCGACTTCATACACTGCAGGTTATAGCATGTAACTGTAAAATTTAAACTTTTCTAATTTCTTGAACTTGATTCCATATTTTTGTGCCAATTTTTAATTCAATGTTACAGATAAGATGTGATTAAAAATTTAAATTGTGCAATTTAGATAGTATTATTGCTACTCTGTTTGATTACCTAAAATTTAAACTCTCGAAGATTAATTGGGAGAATAGCAAACCCACTCAATGTTGGGGAGGGCGCCAAGCATATGGATTTTGTCAGAGAAGACAGAAAAGTGTCGATATCTACATGTTTCTATTAAATTTGTTTTATGGAAAAATTAGTTTGTTGATTAGTCACCATGATTTGTCTTTTTGATGGAGAATTAGCTGAACGACGCTGAATCACTGATCTGATTATTGACCAAAAAGAGATACAAATAGGAAGAGATTTAGCCTTCATAGAGCATACAACAAAAACAAACGCACATATAACAATATTATAACTGCAAGAAACAGACCCGTTCAATACAAAAAGAGAGAATAATTTAAATAAACCAAATGTAAACTCATGTTCTGAATAGTGTTTAAAATATGAATATTTAACGCACTTTTCAGCACGTGTAGTAATCGAACAAAACAATTTTCAGTTTAGTCGCATTTTGTTGAAAAATTGTCTTATAAAGAATAAATATTTAACAACATTTGTCTATTTATACCAGCAAGAAAATGTATCAATTTTCTATTTAATTTATTCAAAAGTTGTATAATCAGTGAGATGCACGTAGTTTAATGCCGTACAATGTAATTTAGAATTATAGGTATCTTATTGGTATGTACCAGAATAGTAATGAATATTTAGCTGCTAGGTTTGCAGAGGCGCAAGAATACGCAATGTGAGATAATTTCATATTTAGAAATACTTATCAGTGTGAGCAGTAATTTTCACTTTAGGAAAGAAATTAAGTCTCCTATTGATTATAGAATTTTGAGAACTTGAGTAAAGTATTAAAAGTCTTCGCTCAAAAATATATTCCTACAGTAATAAAGAAGGTTACTTTTACAAAATTAAGTATCAAGTAAAAGAAGGAAAAACGTAAAATCATCGATGTTCTTGTTTCTTTTAAACGTATTTTCAAAAATTTTTCCACCTCCTGCAAATTATTTTGTCTCTTTATTTCTGCCCTCATAAACTATATGGAAAAGTTAATTAGCCACATGTTGACCTAGTGTGTAGCTTCATGTTTTGGCTCTGTTTGTTATTACAGACTTTAGACATATCACTGTATTTTTATTTATTGAATGGGTTTGAAACATCGATGAGTATCTTTGTTACCGAAATTATTATACTGCATCCCTTATAGAAAATGCTATTTTAAGACCCTGAATAAAATTATTTTCTGATTATGTTTAATTAATGGAATTTACATTTTAAGAAAATTAAACAGTAATCATTAATTCAGATTTTACAACATATTAAAAGTTTGCTAAAATTAATGTTCCTAAAATGACAAACAAATATTTTATTTCGATAAATATAGTATATGGAGATAATTTCAACTCTATTAATGCGAAAGTATGTCTTGATTTGCATTAGATGAATTAATAAAATGTAACAATTCACTTATCAGGCATAAAATTTTCTTCTAAATAGCTTCTTAAACTCTTTCTTTACAACTCACCATCCAAAAATTTTTCCTCTTCCAGTAGATAGAAAGGGAAATGCAATTACCACCTTCAAAATATAAGATGAGTGTTATAATGTTGTTCAAACATAACTGCTTCTGAATTTTAAATCGATTTAACTCCTCACTTGATTTTACGCATCCTGTGATAACATATCAATATAAGCTGTTATTTTGTAATGTCTTTCACATGTATTCTAAATATAAACAATGTCAACACTTTAAGTCTCTAATTTTAAATAACAAACCGCGTTTATACGAATTGTCTGCTACATAATCTGTTTCTATCATAATATTTACTTTCCACTCATACTAAAACATTTTAAGAAAATTCTATTAATCTCTAATTTTATTTTTACCTAATTTAGCTGCCTTTAAAATCTATCTTACATTCAATAAAAGGAATCTGAGCTGAATTCACAACAATGTGGTAACTAGTCGCCCTACTGCGTCGGCCCCTGTGCTTGGAGTCGACCATGCCTCCCGTGAGTCTCCCACTAGCTGTGTATGTGCAATAAACAAGCCCTCTTACTTGGCTTTTCGGCAGGCTTATCGTTTAGTGATATGTTGTATCACCAAATTAACTCATGATTGATTCATGACGAGTTCTACATAACTTTTTCAAACATTGAAGAAAATCGTGGAAAGAGTTAAACCAACGTCCTGAGATAATCCATTGTAATGGAATTCCAATACGAAGAAGCCTATGGTGAATTTTCTTTAGTTACTTTATGTACAATAAAATAATTATTTTCACATGAATCGATTTTCCTGGTTCTGTTCGAAGATGGTGTTGAACCCGCATATATCGCAAATCGTCTTAGGATGATGGGAAAGATAATGTGCAATCTCAACCATCAACGACGACTTGTTATTCTAAAGATTTCGATGGTGCATTTCTCGAGTCTCTTGCCACATAAAATTACGTTAGGAGTAACTAAATGACCTTTGTTTCGTCATTCAATTTTATTCATGAGCAAGAAGTAGCAAAGGCATCTACGAATGAAATCTTGATGAAAATGCCTCGTATTTTATCAATGGCTTTGTTTGAAAATTATAAATTTAATGCGTATATGTAATTTGAATTTGAAGTTGAAAATTTTAAGTATATATTTTAAAATAGAAAAATTCGGTGAGTGAAAATATTTTGGAAGTAAAAAGTAAAGTTTAATTGAATAATAAGTTAATAAAATATTTTTAAACATTAATGTTTTCTTTTCTGTAATTTTATGAAAGGGCGATGAAAATTCTAAAATCATTAATGGTAATTTTCTGCTTTTGAATGTCGTATTAAATTACT
>BMAW01106519.1:0-55918 GCA_019974015.1 Nephila pilipes
CACTCATTGCCATAAAAAATATACGCATCAAAAAGTAAGCGTGGGATTGTTATAAAACGAGGTATGAAGGTATGTGTCAGGTAGATAAATAGATGATTAAAAATGCAGTATTATTGCGTATTTCATATTGCCACAAGAGGGCGTTGAACTTTGTTCTCCTTGGACTATAAAACAGGTTAGAAGAGCATATTCCTGTGTAATGAATCTGTTTCAGAGAGACGTTTTTCAATAAGAGATGCCATTACGCCGCCATAGTACATAATATGAGCAAATGTCACAGTTCTAAAGGGGAAGAAAAATAAGAATGTTGGAAACCTAGTGATTATAGAGTAGCTCGCCATCTAGGCCGTTCTATCTTTGCTGTGAGGAGGTGTTGAGACCAGTGCACAAGAGAGAGGTCTGCTATACGCCAACCAGGTTCAGGTCACTCTCGAATGACCAATAGTCGATAAGACCATTAGATCATACAACACGTACATTTTGCGACACCTGTCTCATCACCCACCATCCATACATTGGCAGCACCTTCACTATGGACTCTGTGTCAGTCCGTACCATCTCAAGGCGCCTGGCATAAGGACAGTTGCTATCGAGGATTCCATTACGTGTACTCCCATTGACACCCACTCACCGTCCCGTCTATTTGAAGTGGTGTCGCGCAGGAAGGATTGGACTACACAGAATGTAATAAGGTCGTCTTTAGTGACGAACTTAGATTCAATTTAGGGAGTGATGGCAAATGTGTACGTGTACGAAGGCCCCGTGGTGAACGTCCAAATCCTTCCTTGGCTGTACCGAGGCACACCGCTTCCACAACTGGAGTGATGATATGGGTACAATCGCGTACGACACATGATCACCCCTTACATTGATCCTCGGCACTATGACCGAACAGAAGTTTGTTCTTGAGATTGTTCTGCCACATGTGCTGACATTCATGGGAGAGCTCTGTGGAGCCATTTATTTACTACGACAATGCTCACCCTCACGGTGCAAAGATTTCAAAAGACATTCTCCACTACATTTCCCCTCTTCCCTGGCTTATTCGATCCCCTCATTTCTCCCCATACCGAGCATATCTGGGATCACTTAAGATTGCACGTTGACCGCTTATAAGTTTGTTAGAATTAAAGGTGCATTTATAGCAACTGTGGATTGAGGTGTCGCAGGGTATCATACAGGGATTTTTAAGCCTCAATGCCCGACCGTATCACCCCATGCATTCGTACTAGAAGTGGCCCGAAAGGGACTAAAGCCCCTGCTGATTTGTGACTTTTCCAACAGTTAATGATTCTTTTGCTTTGATTTTGTAATTATTTATTTACGTCAACCTTATACTTATGTATATAAAATTTCGTTTTAATCTGCAATTTTTAAGGGTGTGCAAAATTTTATGGCAATGATTATATTTCCATGAATGTAGTTAGCTACATGTTAAGCAATATTACTTAGCATTTGATCTACGTGTCCAAATAAAAAGAAAATATCAAATTTTCAACTTTTTTTCGCGTGATTTAAACAAAGTTAATTAATAAACATACGAGAGATGTTAAAAATAATTCAAATCATGAATATTTTACGCTAAAATGTTATTTAAATTAACACTTTATTTCCATTTTGAACTAAGTAATGCTTCAGAAGCAATAATATTCGCTAGCTTTTGAAATAGGATAAAAAATTCATTTTTAACATCATATTTTATCTATGTACAATTTGAATTTCTACACATAAAATTTAAAATTTTTTGAGTTTCTTTTTAATAAATTCTAAGAACATGTTATGCCATTAAGTAACAACTATTTTGGAGTATAGTTTTTTTAATTTTCTTTTGGGAGAAATGTGACAAATATTCTTAATCCAAAAAGAAAATAATTACAATGTCTTCTTCTGTAAAAGAAAGTGATAATCTAATTTCGTGAAATATATAAAGCTTTTTCGTCGTAATTCAGTTTCTGATTTCTTTTCCCAACGAACAGCAAAACAAAATCTCTTAAGTAACTTTTCGGAAGTAATAGCCATTACATTCTTTTTCAAAACTGTCAATTTTTTTATTGCTATACGTTCATAAGTAATTAATCGATTTATAGAAAAAAAATGTATTAAACCATCGTGATTTATTTATATATTTGTCAATAAACGTTTTGCGTTAAATTGTTTTATTTTAACTTACAATTTTTTTTTTTTATTTTTAACTTTAAAAACAATCAGTTCTTGTCGATATAATATGATAGACATTCAAATAATATTTCTATGAACTTGAAAAAAAAACAATTTTGCATGTTCAGTGAAAAATATGAAGCTTAGAATAAATTTTGAAAAAAATGATAACCATATTGCATTTAAATAAGAGTTTTTAATTACTATGACAAATACAACTTATTTTTAAAATAATATGTATTAACATTAAAAAAAAAACTATTAGAATGGATAGAGATAAATATTATGTTTTGGTAACTATGAAAACTTTGTATCCAAACTCATTTTTTTTATTTGCTGAAAAATCATACATTGCAATAAATACATACAAAACGTTTCATAATTTTCATTATTAACATGAAAACAGGGTATCAGTTTGAGATGTTTTTCTTACATTAAATAACTCTACAGTCATCACGTAAAATCTAATGAAATAGTCGATAAGTTCAGGACTCCGGCTGAAGACTCATTACAGAAAGACTACACAGTTTAATAGCTATTAACATAGAATATTTAAGATTACTATCTCTCCTTCTCGAATCCATCTCAACTCGGTTATTCCTAGCTTGTAACATAATAATAAATTATAAGCGTACTGTGACATATTCAATTTTTAAAAACAAACGATTTAATCTTAATGTAATATTTTTTTTAAAATATTATCTATTCAACTTTTAAAGGCAAACGATTTAATCTAATATGATACTTTTTTTAAAAAAATATTATCTATTCAACTTTTAAAAGCAAACGATTTAAACTTAAAGTGATAATTTTTTCAATATTTTTATTAAGATATATTTTTTTAGCAACACCAGTTCATAGTTTTGATTTTAGATAATTTACTGGCAACAAACATAAAAAAAAATTAGAATGTAGTTTGGTTCCAAGAGGTTAAGACGAACGTTGAAAAATGGTGCTTGTGTAAAATTGTGTACCTAATTTATGTTTGATAAGATGTGTGCAAATAAATGTGATGTCCTGAAGACAAGTCATCTTTATTAGTAGTCTGCAATACAGTACAGTACCAAGCCAAACCCAACACTTTTTGATCGTAGTAAATTTGGCTCCTACTATTCCATTCGAAAGAGTTACTTTCCTCAACTATCAATATAAATGAATAATTACAATTATTCACTCTAATTTGTAACAACTATTAGATCATAATTATTCTTTAACTTCCTTTTCTATATTTTCAATTCTATTTCGCGTATGCATTACTCTTTCTAATTCAATTATTTTCACTTCATCTAATTTACCCAATCACATTTCATTTTAATTTGCAAGGAGTAGTAGTTTAATACAATTCAAATTACTATAACATACCTAATTGCGAGTAGCATAATGTCACCGGTTTCATAATTAAAAGTTCGTCAATGTTGATATTAAACCACAAAGGAGGGGGAAATCCAAAGTCACAAAATTTAAAATTTTCCTTTTAAAAACTCAATTTGTTTTCTTTTTAAATAATCTTTTAAGTGAATGAATGCAGTTTAAATTGATTGAAATTGTAATTTTAACTCATTTTCTGGATTTTGCAGCAATCACTATTAAGATAAATCTCATTAAATCATAATAGCAGTTAGTAAAATCATGAGAGAAACAAACTTAAGTCAGAATAATAAATCCAAAATATTGTTTTTTTTAATTATTACATTTTCGTTTAGAGAATTATTTAGTTTTTGAATTAACTACTTTCAATCATTTACACTTGCTTCAGAGTGAAGAGTACGTTTTCAGTGGAATTTAAATTTTTCAAGTTATATAACTCAATGAAATTTCTAATTACGATTACACGAAAATACTTATGTTTGGATTTTCTTAAACTTTTCAAAAATTAGAATGTTATTTTTTTGATGGAATTAATATGGTTTAGGACATCAGAAAAAAAAAATTCGGTGTATAAAAATGCCATTGTTAAAAGGAAAATAAAAATACAGCAAAAAATTGAAATAAAGTAAAAGATAGGTTGCATTAACAGTTTCGAAAAAATAATCTCTTTTTAATATTATTAAAGGAATAAACATAAAACAATATTAAAACTTAGCTCGAAGGTAATTTAAGAGCAAAAAAAAGCTTAAGACTTTCTTCTATTCAAGTCTTTTTCTTAGAGCGCAGCCCTGTAATTAAGCTAAAAATGCTTAGTTTTCTTTCTCGTATGCCTATGCCAGTTTCGACTGCTGCAGCAATTATTGTGATGATTCAAAAAAGAAATATTTTTATGGGTTTTCTTTTATTTTCTCTTTTAGGTTTATGTCTTCAAATCCCTTGATTGTCACTTAGAACTTTTATGGCTTAGTCGATATTTGCGTTGCAACAGTCGAATACCGTTTTAGAAAAAGTGGAATGTTTTTATCTCTCTACCTTTCTTGTTTTAGCTTTGGCATGTTTTTTTTCCAAATCTGCAACTGATTTCTTCGTTTTTATATCTCAGATAAAAATCTGAATGTACTGAAGACTTCATATCTTTTCGGAAAAGAATCAGTTGTAGATTTGGGTAGAAAATAAAAAGATGGAAACTTGTTTTTATGATTCGCTACTGACATCTATATTTCAATTAGTGAGTAAGTGACTAGAATACCAGTTAAACTTAGTGAAATAAAAAAATACATGCTTTAAGTGGATCAAGTTGTGTTTATGCTTCATTTAAATTTTGAAGAACACTATTCTTTTGATATTGCTTAATTATAATCTAAATTATTACTTTATAATATAAATATTACTTTAACTTTTTTTTACTAGTGATTGAGAACTTAATTCCTCACATTTTAAGTAGCACATTTCTATGTAATTCATATAATATTTTTAATAGTTGTTGCATTGAAAATGACATATATTAATACATTATTCAACATAGTTTGAATCAATCCACTGTTACGAATTTATATTTTGTAAAACACTGTTTTGCTCAGAAAAATATTTTTAAAAATTTTAAGATGATTTTTTTAATTCCATAAAATATTAAGCATATAATCTACTTCAAAATAATCTATATCAATGGTTTCACACTCATTTCAGGCCAAGGCATAATTTATACTCGATAAATAAATGTTTGCGAGCTGCACTATATTAGTTCCTGTGTTTGTTTCCATTTCTTAATTCACCTTTAACAAGGAGTATTATTACTTACGATTTGCATCTCAGTAATGTGCTGTTTATGACCATGTTTCATGTAATATAGTTTTGATATAGTAATAACTAGCATTATTACACATTGAGCAGATCATTTTATATTTTCTGTGGCAGCAAAAATATTCAATTTTTTAATTTTCGAGGAATTGTTAATGTTCGACAAATTTTTCGTTTAACTTTATTACCACCAGCTTTTGTGAAATGTATCTTGTAATTATGGTTATAAAGTAGTAGTTTTATTATTTTGTCGTTAATACAAAATAATAAAAGAAATTAATAAAGATATTTGTTTTTATATCTGTTTGACTAACCAGACAGAAAATTGCTACACAAATTAATATTTCACATGTAAATAAAATTGTTTTCTTATTTTCTGTTAGGAAATTATTTAATTTTATGTCTACTACGAAATGCATTAGGAGATTATTGGTGTTATTTTATATCAGGAAGCTATGTATAGAAGTAAACTAAAATAATGCGAGCATTGAATTTCAAAGTGAAATTTTCTTTCTTGTAAAGTTATAGTATCTGGCATATGAAAGGTTGCAAAATGCTTGTTTTTGGAAATTATATACAATCATATGACACTACTATGTGGCGGAAATGTATGTTATAAATGCGCACATTTCGTTTAAAGAAATTGAAGAAGTAAAAATTATTAGTCACAATCGATGCAGCCATAAAAGCAGAATTTTTTATCCAATTAGAATGGAGAGCTACCATGTGAATGATCATGAATGAGGCCCTTTTAAGTTTTAGTAGTATGTGGAAAATTATTCTCTAATTTTTCTTTCTCTTGCACATGTTGATGGTGTAATAAATAATTGTTCCACGATTAGTGATTCTTTTTCAGAATGAAACATATCGCGATTTGTTTTGGGAAATGTTGAATCTCTTCTAGCAAAACGAAGATAATTATTTTCGTAGATTTGTAATTATAGATAAGTCTTGGTTCTATCAAAGTTAATACTTGGTTGTTCTCACGAATATGAAACAAGTGGTTATAATTAAGGGTAGTCACTTTTGTTCTTTGATTTTGCACATGAAAGACCTGTAGAAGGTCATTGAATGGTTAACCATCAAAATAGTGAATCGCAATTTTAAGGGGAAAGGGTCGCTCTTCGTGGTTGCTCTACATTTGTCCTGGCAACTACTTAAATACGAAATGCATCAAGAATTTGGCTCACATTCAACGCACTCCCATGAACACATTAACACAGACATATAACTCTAGCGAGTCACATTCACACATACACACATTCATATTCACGATTAAACTTCAACGATTGGGACACCACTGTCCTCCGGGTATATAATTGTTAACTTCAGCTGTTTCTTTAAACAAACTAATAAGTGTACCAAATGATATTCTCTTCAATTTAGTCATTGTTCTAAATTTTAATTCTATTTCTCTTATAATCGGAGCCTCTTCTCTTCCACTATACGATCGTTTAATCTGTCGCAGTTTAAGTAATAATGATCTAATCTTAATATTATTATTTTTAATTAAAAATCAAATCAAGAGATGGTCTGCATCAATGTGATTCTGATATCTAAGACATGAAAATAATTGTAAGCACAGATACTCTCCTCCTTCAAGAAGGCGAAAGTATAGAAGTATGCAAGGAAGTTCATGATGTCTGTTCCTTGGGATTCTCGTAGAACCATTTTCACAAATGACCTAAAGTAGAGTCAGACCATCACACGTGCATATTGCTGCTCGCAACTAAATAAATTACGTGATACTTAGATTAAAAGACAACAGTACCTGTAAAGGATAGGTAAGTTACTCAGATTGAAAAGTTACGGTAAGAAACGATGCTGTATGAGCAGCAAAATTGATCTGCTCAATCATATTGAGATGCGGTTGAGTTATTCTCAAAATTCAAAATCTATTAATGGGTTGGATATTTGGTAGAACAAATGACAAATGAATAATGGTTTCGCTGTAATGTTCTATGTTTCATTAATGACGGCCTTCAGAAGATAGCAAAACGCTAAAAGAAATATTTAAAAATGGATGATTACTATGTAGAAAAGTCCTAAGAACAACCAATCAAAATTAAGTTTTTATCTCGATATTCTTAGTAATAATCAAAAGTTTATGATAAAACTCTTTTACTATCAAATGAAAATACTCAATAAATTAAAATAACTTGTATGCATCTTTTAGGTTAGTAAAATAATTAAATCTCTTCTGTGAAAATATGGTACTGCATGTATTTCTTAAAACCCTGCCTTAATTTGTGAAATAATTTCTTGAACCAGAAAAATTGTGGTTCTGTTGTCGGTGCAAATTATCTACAAAATTACTACTGCATGAATAATTAAGTGTGACATCAGTATATGTTTTAATGCAAATAAATGTAAAAAAAAAGAATATAATCGTGAAGTTTAGAAAGAAATTAACTGTAACTAATTCAGTTTTTTTTTTCAAGAAATAATAAAATTCACTTAATAATACTAATATCAATTTAAATGTATCCATAAATTATTTATTAATTCAATAATGTTTCATTAAATCTTAAGAATTGCTTAATTCTTTTAATAGAAAAAAAAAATTCGAAACCAGAATTTCTCTGTGGTTTCACTTAAAATGAAACACATAATGATGCATGATTTTAAACCTTAATAAAAAAAAAACTCTTAAAGAAATAAAATACAGTCATTTCCGTACTTTTCATAATTTTGATATAATAACGTATTCATACCGCTGCACCATATTATTATTGAAACTCTTCTATCGTTTAAAAATTATTTTAAAAAATAATTTTCCAAACATACTAACTGTTATTATTACGTATCTCCTAATTAATAGCAGTAATTGCATTTATGTATAAATTCAACAAAATTATTTCTGTTATTTTATTTTAAATAGCATAGTTAATAAATAAATAATAAACTTAATCATAATAAAATAAATAAAAAAGATCTCCATATTCCTATCTTCCTTTCTAATAAAACGTAAATAACATGACAAACATCTTATTCAATTAGCATTATAAAAGGGTTGAAACTTTGAATTTGCCACACAGGAATCCTTTTTTTATTTCGACAACGTTCTTCATTTTCTTTTCTACCAATTCTTTGAAGAAAACAATTCGAATGATATTTTTCCTTATTGTGTAATATCCTTTAAACTTGGTTCAATAACATGAACCAAAAATGTTTCTTTTTCAAGGTATGTTTGTTCTGGAAAAGTTTAGTTTCTATTACGAAAACGTGAACTTTTTGTATGAAATTTTTCTGTTGCGTGTGGTTTGAAATAAAATGAAACTGTTTTATTCATGGGATTATCTTTTATCTTTAATATTGTTTTAAAATTATTCAAATTAGCCTTGATCGATAGAATAGTTTTGGTTACAATCATATAATATTGAACAACATTCAATATTCAATGCTTTCATTTATTAATATATTAATTTTTTTCAACTACAAATTATATATATGATACAAATGATCAATATATATATATATATATTGATCATTCTAATTTACTGATGATAGGACTTTAACATAGTTAAATTTAAAAAGTTAAACACCATTGAAATAGTAAAAGAATAGTTTTTGAATTGAAAATCTACTAGAGAGATCATAAAAAATAACGTATTTTTATGCTTTTTACTCCAACAACTTTCTTGCATTACTATTAATAAACTATTACATATATATATATATATATATATATATATATATATATATATAATTATAAAGCAACAAACATTCATTATTCATCGCTTTCCTTCATTAATATATTAATATAATTTGTAATAATAATGGTAATTTCCTAATATTAGGGGAGCAACGTAAAATGAGCATCTTATTACTAAATTCATTATTTCATTTTTAATTTGAGGTTCAGTTCATAATATTAAGAAAATGTATGTTCTATTCTTAAAGCTATTTAAAGTATTTTCTAAGTAAAATTATATTCTCTTTCTATTCCTTTTTTTTAAAATATCGAGGAATGTTTGTAAGAACTAATTGACTATATCCTCGTATTAATCAACATTCCTGCATTTGAACAAGATAAATATCTACTTGTAGATAAAACTTATATAGTATATTTAACTTTCACTCTCACGCCATGTCAATTTTTAAAATTATAATGATAAATTAAAGCAACTAAATGAGTGTAAAATATTTTGTAAAATTTCGTGTTCTACTTATATATAATTATTTCATTACTTAACATTCCCCCAATCTCAAAGTTATTGATAGTTCATCTAAAATTTTTTTAATTAAAATAAAAACCTGTTAATGATTTAAATTTCCAATAAATTTAAGGATACTAAAACTTACGAGGAATAGTGTGTGTCTGTATTTACGACTCCTTGTCTTTGAGACATATATTTTAGCAATTATATGTAAATCTTAGATATTTTGTGTACATAATTATTAATATTTAATTATCTTTTAGAACTATAAAGGTTAACTTTTTTAGGCAACAGAATTTTCCCTCTTAAATGAATATTGAAGTAATTTTTAGTGAAATTTGCATTTTACGTATCATTTTAAGAAAATAAATTATAACACATTATATTTCTGAATATTTTAAGCTATTTTAAAGGTGATCATACATATAATGAATCAAAAACATTTTTTTCCCCTGAGTAATACCTAAATTTTATAAAATAATTTTTTTATATGAAGATAAGGAGAAACAAATTAAGATATGCGAAATTCCAAAGTTCTACATTTTACATTTTTTTCATAGAAATTATACATTAATATCATCAAAAATTAGTTCACTATTTCATGTATTGTTGTATTGTTTTATATGTAAAGAATCAAATGTTTTGTTTATTGAAGGATTATTTCTATAAAATTTGTATCTAAATACAAGTATGTGTATTAAAAATCATATCAATTTTCAACTAAAGAGAAAAAGCAGATTTTGGCTAAAAAAAATATCATAATTGTTTCATAAATCTATTAAAGCTACTTAAGACTATAAGATCGGTTAGTAATTTTGAGACATATACGTCAAGAAAACACGGATTCTTATATTTGATACTTAATTATTACTCGCTTGTTAAGGAACCCTTAAAAATTTAGTTATAAAGATCTGATGGTGGTATTAAGCGCAGAGAATGAAAAAAAAAGATAAAGGTCAAGTAAGCAATTTTGGCACGTAAAAGGATGTACCTTGTATTTTGGTATAAGCAATGGCTGTTGTTTGTGGACGTTTTGCCTTGGGGTAAGGTAATATATACTGAGACTGAAACAAAATGCATCGCATGATTATGAACGGTATTGTTTTGCTGCATGACAATACCCATCCTCACGTACCTTGACAAATCTAAGATCACATCGCATCATATGCCAGAGAAAGACATAATAATCATCATGATAATCTTGATGTGGCACTCAGGGACTACCACTTGTTCCTTAAATTGAAAGCATTTAGGCGGTCAGCGCCATGACTGCAATATAAAGTCGAAACGTCCACTTTACAGTGGTTATTCTATAAAGAGACAGATTTTTATGGGAATAGAATACAGGAGCTTTCTGTTCGATATCATACGGGTTTTAATAGAGGAGTTAATTACATTGAATAGTAGATTTAAAAAGTTACAGGCTTTCTTATAAAAATAAAATAGTAAAATAAACTTCTCTTTTCTTCCTATAACATAATTCTCAATGAAACGTAATTTCATTTCAATCGCATTGGAAGATTTATGATCTAATATCCTTTAGTTAATTATGTGAACTGTGTAATGAAGGGTTACTCGCGTTCTTGCATTAATTACATAGAGAATCTTTATAATAAGTAGGAAAACTGAACTATAATCAAATGCGAAACTGATCTATACTAATTGAGACTAAAATGTGTAATTAAGTGGCAACAAAAATGATAGAATAGTATACGGAAATTAATAAAGGAAGCGGGACTGAGAATAGTCAATTATCTGCAGAACGTATTTGGCAATAGAATCTACTTTGAGCTCCATGGATCAAGAACCTGACCCATCTCAGATTATTTGGTTGGCTATAGGAATTTTGGCACTGAATTTTCATGAAAATTCAACATGCAAATATAAAGTGGATTTAATACTATTTTATTAAATGAGAATAATTTAATAGATTCTCAAGGTTAAAATGTAGAGTGAAAATAGATTAGAAATATGGTATAGCGGAGCTCAGGCAAGTAAAAGTTAAGAAACAAATATGGTTGAAATTTCCTCAACCATGTTATATTTCTAGGACCATCAGGGTTTTCCAACATGAGCCACAAGTCCAAAATCAATAGACTACCATGATCTAACCAAGTTTGTTAGAAGTACATGCGCCAGATTTATTTTAAATGAACAGAATAAACGGGAGTATTTAATTATGATGTGTCACAACGTCAAGGCACGAACTTGTAGTTGCATTGGAAATTATAACTAGTGCGTGTTTAGGACAGAGTCTCAGGTTATTAAAGATATGCGCCATATAATAAAGCAGACTCAATGAAAATAATAGGTTTTCTATGTTTGAATATATTACTTTTCTCAAATTCAATACTTTGATGTGAAGTTGTCATGGGCATCTGGTTGAATATTTTTATAACCTCCAATATGTAATAGGCGGGTGATGGCAGCACAAATTAGCATGTTTGTAGTAGTTTGCCTTTTGCCTTCTTAGGGAATCAAAAATAACATTTGGATATTTGAAATTTCAGATCATTCATTTTAAAGCAATGTTTCTTAATTAATGGATTATGTGAATGGTTTGTGTGATTTCTAAAGATTTCAATACATTCATGAAATTTATGAAATAAATTAAATTTTCACCACATTATCTTATTAAGTAATTAATACTTAAAATAGATGACACTTCACGGAAAACACTGAACATGAAAATAAAGTTAAAGTGAACTATTTATTAGAAATGAGGCAGAGCATGTGTGATTGTTATTCATTAACGTGGTACTGAGAAGAAATACTAGGACTAATCTCATAATTTAGCAATCTCATAATTTCAAACCTCCTGGCAAATGGCCCGTGGATGACATTTGAGCCAACATATCTTCGTCTTGAACCACATCACTTGGAACGGTGAGGACTTGGGTGCGACAGCTATCAAGTGCATTATACCCACTTCACTTTGGGTCGTTAGTACATCGTGTACCAGCAGGATTCAATAACTTTGGAGTCATCCAATGTAGATGTGGGTCAAATTGTATTGATCTGCAAAATCATTAAAATTGCGCACTTATAGTACGTATCTGATTTATAACACTGCCCTGTAGAAGTTATAGATGAAGTTACACTAGTAGTTCATAATCATCTACTCGGTCTCGAGATTTGGAGTAAACTTGATGTTAATATTTACCTAAACTTATTAATAAATGAGTTGAAGGACCGTGAAGAAAGGATATAATTTCTCACCAAAACATAAATAAATAAATAGTAAGTGAATACTGTGATTATCTTAATTGATTATAATTGGTGTATCACATTGCTTAGAATTGCAGTAGATATTTTATCTGTTTATGACTTAAGATGAAAGACTGAAGTAATAGGTAATACATAAGAGCTACAACTGTCCATCTCTTCTGATGTTGGAGATATTATTTACAGAAACCATATAAGTCCATAAAATCACGTTTAGTTAAAGTTCCAAATTGAGGTACCAAGTCAAGTGTCGTGATATTACAAAAATAAAACTTACCTGTCCAATGCAAAGATTATGAAAATTATTTGTTTATTATAATAAATAACGGAAAGTTGAAATTTCAAATTGTAAAATTTAAAGATATTATTAGCATTATAATAAAAATTTCTTTAATACAAGAAGAATTTTAACAATTATATAAGCCTTAAATTTTGATCTTCTTAATGGATGCAATTGTTTTGGATTATAAAACATAGAAATAAATTTCATATTTAAACAACTATAATCAACATTATTATAACTTTATTTAAGATCATTAAAGAATAACATTAAAGGCGTAATGCTATGTAGTTATATTACGGAGGATATAGTTGCAGCTGCCTACACATATCATCATTTTACTGATATATAATATAATGAGTGAAACAAGTATACGATAGTTAATTACATCATGAAAGAGTACTTTTATAAAGGATGCTACATGGTTTTCTACGATCTTGCTAATATGATCTTTCTGATTAGCATGAGATTTGGATTCATCTAAGTTATGAATTTTTAAAATATTTTGCAACTTCAAATTGAGCTTAATTTTACGTAAGTGAAGATTCGCTATTTCTTTACCCTTAGAATGGAATAAGTGTTTGATAACAAGAAATAGAGATGAACATACTAACAGAAAATTCACCTAAGATCTTTCTACATATTTATAAACTAAAATTAGTAAAGCAGAAAAAGAATATTTCTGGAAAATTAGGTTATCAGTTCTTCTCTTATCTTATTTTTGTCATGTAAAGTGATGATTTATCATTTGAGTTTCTTTTAATATTTATTGGCAAATCAATTTCTTCTCATTAGAGAATTAAACCCATAAGACTTAAACTGTATTGTATGCAGCTCTTTTGGCATAAATAAAATTGCTAATTTATGAAATAAATTTCAACAAATGAAAGAAATTAACAAATTTTATGAACCAGCAAAACAAAATATACAAAAATTCTTATTTTCATCCTAACGTACAAATGCAATTTAAATACTCATTATTTTACAAATGGGCTAAAACTATTAAAACCAATTACATTACCTTACAAACTTCACATTATCTCACCAATGAATTGAATTATGAGTGATGAAAGTGCAAAATTCCTTATATTTCTTAATTTAGAAGTACAAAATATTGTACAACATATAATTTTTACTATCATATATATTAAATTATGCAAATTCGGTACATAGTTGTTCTTTAATGTAAAAACTAACGTTTAGTTTTAATTTATTTAAGTTCAACATTTAATACTACACTTTTAGCATTTATTTTAATGTTTTAGTGTATGGTAGTTATAAATGTATAAATGAGTTTTAATAAATTTACGATTCATTAATTGAAATATGCGGAAACATTTAGTACTCTTCTACAAATTAGAATATGTAAAGATTTGATATTCTTGAGGAAGTAATGATAATTTTGTTCTATAATCAATTTACAAATTAGAAAATTGCATAAGGAGGTTTTGTTTTTGATTATGGATATGTTCAGAGGAAAGGGAGGTCAGATTTAACTTAATATTGATTTTAAGACAAAGGTGTTTTCTCTTTTATACAAAATATATTAATTAGAAACATGAATATATAAGATTTCGTTTCATTTAAAACACATAATCATGAAATATTTTGTAAAGGTTCAGATACTTTTGCAATGGTATTATAATATAGACTTGAGTGCAATCAATTACCTATCAGTGTTATACAAGATGTTTGTTTATATATATATATATTCTCATAACCAATTAGAGCTTTTAGGTTTCTTCAAAGGTATGTATTTCAGGCAATTTGAATATGTATAAATAAAATAAAATAACAAAATATACATATATATATATATATATAATAGAAATTATAACCAACAGAGCCTTTAAAATGTTTTCGACAAAAACTGAAATAACATAGAAAATCAACTGACAAAACATAAATTGAAACATATTGCACAAAGGCAGAAAATAAACAAAACATTCTTTTGAAAAATATACTTAAGGATTCTAATGTAGTTATAATTATATTTCAATACTGATTGTAATAATTACTTAATATTTTAACCAATTTTAAAGTAGCCAGATGACATTATACGAAGCATAAAAGTAACAGAAGTAATAAAGGTTATATGTACATTCTTTAAAATTATATTTTCACCAATTTAATTTTACACTTGTTATTACTTTGTATGCCTTAAATACGATAATATAATTTTGTTTTCATATTTATGTTTTCTTTATTTAATTTCATTTATACTTGTTACAATTTTGTAACATTTAGAAATTTTGTTTGTAGTAATGATTTTCCTTTTTATAATTTTTCTATGTTGGTGAGATTTACAGTAGTTGTATATGTATATCATATATCATAGATATATACATGAATATATACATGAATATAAAAATTTAGCACCAAAGAAGGAGTTTACATTATATTAAGTAATAAAATTTTAAATATGTATGTTGCAAAATTAAGATAAATTATATAATAAAATTAAATAGAAAACAAAGATTAAGATAAGTATATAATAAAATTAAATATAGAAAATATAACAAGAGAGCTAAAATATTTTTATCAAATAATGAAAGCATACAAAGTATTATATAGTGTAAAAAATTAAATTGCTGGTAATATAAATTTATTGAATGTACATATAAATTTTGTTTCCGCTTTTGCTTTTATTACTTTTCTTACTATTTTCTATGTTTTATAATGTCGTTTTGGTTTTAAATTGGTTATAAATATTAATTAATGGTTTATATCTATATTTGAATTATAATTATAACTATAATAGCATTTAAGTATATTTTTTGGTTTACTTTGATTAGAATGTTTTATTTATTTTCAGCGTTGTGTAATATATATTTAATTTATATTTTTAATTTGATTTTCTGTATTATTTCTGTTTTTCAACTATAAATAAAAACATTTTAAAAGGCTTTAGTGGTTATAATTTCTATTATACATATATCCTTCTTCTCCTTATTGTTATTTGAAATATTTATATATATATATCTATCTAAAATTGCCATAAATACACTCTTCTTGAAGAAATCTTAGAAAAGTCTCAATGTCGGTCTCACGACTTAAATTATTTTAATACTTGAATGATCATGTCATTCAAGTATTAAAATAATGTGAAAAGCACTTATACTTTGTGATAAATTCGTTATAGTTATTCTTTTCTTAATTTGTAGAAAAGTCATAATATACACAAATGATCATCGATTAGATACATAACATACAAATGCAATAATACATAAAAAGTTATTTTCTATGTAATGTGATTGCTTATAAACATCGCACTCAGAAGCTGTTGACGATTGACCTTATAATTTTCATCTTTTCTTAAATGTCGATGTCCACAAGTGTGATGGCACCTCCCTCTCCTGACTTCCATACCATACCAATGGGAAGACTTGGTAATTTAATTATTTAAACGTTCATCATACACAACCATAGCTCCCCTTTATGTCAGTCGTTAGAAATATCTGGGTTTGAACATACTGTTTAATGAAAACTATTCCAGATGGTAAATCCACAACTTTGACAACCAGGCTAAAAAGTAATTCAAATAAGCTTTGATATCGCGGAACATATATTTAAAATAACTGGTTCCTTTGCGAAATTCGCATAAAGTAACTTGTATAAACAGATAGAAATTTCTGAAAAATAAAAAGGTAGAAATTTTATTAGCTTAAATCACGTGGAAAATTAATGAATTTTGCTTATATAAAGCTTCATTAAAGTAAAAGTTCTTTAGTCCAACATTCGATAGTTCTGCACTTTCTATCCTCTACCATTGATCCAAATGTTCCCTATTGTATTTTTTACGTATATAGGTTTAATTATTCTGGTATATTCATTTACATTTGAGAAACTACGATAACACAGGCTGAGGATGTATGTCTCAGCCTATGTGAAGAATGAGCCGTACAATATGAAACTTGTCTCGCATGGATAAGCTGTTGACGTATTTCTCAATTTTGTCGGATCAAACAAAAAATACAGATCTTCAGTAATTATAAATTTATATATATTCCGCATCTAATTTTGTTGCAGATATTGCAATCATTGTAATAACATGGTATTTTTTGCTTTTATACATATAAACAATATTGCTCATACTTTTTTAAACCCTGGTTTCGAAAATTTAAGGGTAAATCTCAGAAATATCGATAATTCTGTCAAAAATAAAAGAAGTTCCGTATTAAATTTGAATATGTTGTCAAATGGAGAGTCCCAAATATAACGTCAATACTCGTATTCAAACTTAAGACACTGCAATGGGAGTGTTTCATCTTTTAGAAGCAGAAAAGTAAAAGAAGACAACAAGACAGCAGATGTCGCTGTAATGATAAGATAAGAAGAGATAACCAAACCGCGTTACAATGACCTCGATATATCAATTGGCCAAACAAATATGATAATGAACATTTGGGTTATTAGACGCTTGTCAAATTCAGACCGAGGTCGTCAGTTGGGCATAACTGAGTCCTACTGTGGATCAGTAATTTTGGAATTAGTAATTTTCAATCGCATCCCAGCGAACTCATAGATCACATACTTGACAAAAGCAGACATGGCTGATTGTGCTGTATTGTTTCTAGAAGGGATCATACTTTTTATTGAAGACAATTTTCCTATATTAAGCTAACACTTTCAATTCTTTAATTTCATACATGTGCTAAATGTCAAAATACCAAAATATATACTGTCTAAAGTCTTATATTTCCTTCTAATTTTGTACCTAACTGTGTGATGTATACTGTGGTGCCGTTTCATTATAACTGATATGTACCCTTTTGAATAATAGCGATTTTCGTGGATTTTGTTCAGTTTGTGGAAAGCAGAGAAATAACTTGCCACAAGTTATTTTAACTGTCATTATGTTGTGTATTATTATTTAATTTACGTGCAGTTTTTTTATCAATCCAAAAATATTCAATTCCTTTAATGTTCAGTGTTTGAATTTAATTTTATAATTGTCAGAATGACAAAATACTTAGTCAGGTATTTTTTCGTATATCATCAGTTATGTTTAGAAGATGTGTGAACACGTTGAATACATGATTCAATCGCTTAAAAGGTCTCGGTTGCGACACAACCTGGGTTGCGAATATACCAGATTAAAGAAAACTTGCTGAACTTCTAAAAGTAAACAAATTTATACATTTAGATGGAAAATGTAAAAGAAAAACGTCTGAACTTAATGAAGTATACAAGATGAGTTTTCTGTGCTAAGCGTAGACATAAATATGTTTCAAGAAGGATATGAAGAATTATAAATTTTTTCAAATATCATACAATGTTTCTAAAATGAAAGTTGAATATACAACGAAAAATAAACGATTAATTTAAATTTAAATATCAAATTAAATGCAAATCAAAATTTTTATTAAAGGGATTTATTTATCAATAAATGTGTTACAATAGAATTTAAAATGTACATTTTTTTCAAATGTAGCAGTGAAAGAAAAACAAGTTCATTGCTACATCAACTAACTATGGAAAAAAATCAATTTAAGAAAGTTACCTGAAATCTATCAGAAAGTTTTGAGTGAAAAAATTCTTACATAGATCGCGATCTAATAGTTTAATTTAAAATGTGAATTTATAAATATTACAACCTCAGATATGTGCAATTTTATTGTCAGATAACCATTGTTACGTTTAAGTGTTTAAAAAATGCTTTCTAAAATTCTTGCTTCCAAAATCAAAAATATGAGTTTCATCATTTTGAGCATAGTTTTTAGTTTTATTAACGTCGCACTAGATGTAAAACAAGGGAAATTGGCAATGGACCTCATAATTTTGAACCACAGTCAAGTGACGGGGACGAAACTTGAGCAGGCACCCCCTACGCAATATCGTCACCCCACCAGGGCCCCGACAGATTTAACGTGCATCAGCCCCGGCTAGGCGGCAGATCTTTGGTGGAAAAGGATCGAACTCGCTACTGAACGAAAACCGCCGGCCGCGAATCC
This sequence comes from Nephila pilipes, assembly GCA_019974015.1. NCBI lineage: Eukaryota > Metazoa > Arthropoda > Arachnida > Araneae > Nephilidae > Nephila > Nephila pilipes. The sequence goes on from BMAW01106519.1 coordinate 18,942, forward strand.
GAAAACATGACCACACCAGATTGAATAACCATTCCTTAAAAATGATCTATATTTTAAAAGATTTTCAGAAGTACAATAAAAATATATGTAATAAATTGAATCAATCCCATCAATTATTCAAGATTCATTCAAAGAATTTTTGAATACATATTACCTTTTGAAAACATATATATATATATATATATAAGTTATATATATATATTTATATATTTCAGCTTACAAATCAATGAACTGTAAATTATTCTATGTTTGCTTATACCTAAAGTAAGATTTTTTCCTCATATTTTTTTTTTACTTAACTACTCGTACCTAGATCATATTAATTAGTTTAATTGATCATTAATGTCAAATATCAATTTTTCTTACGTACTTAATGTACTTTTCTTACGTACTTCACGCTATATTATTCCTTTGTTTAGCATAATATATAATTCATTTTACCTTTATATTTTTATTTTTCTATATATATATATATGAATATGTGAGTTACATATTTTTAAGGAATAAATCATTCTTTTTAAAGTAAATGCCTTTTACGCCAATTTAAATTTTCAATATCGTCAAAAAGCATATTTTTGCTTTAATTTAAAATTTAGGATTACATTCTAATAGCTATTGAGAATTGCTTTTACTTATAAATTGTACTTTTAAAATTGTGCTTTTATTCTCTATCTCTTCTTCCTCAGTTATTATTCTTTAAATTCTAATCAATGTAAGTGCATTCTTGATAATTTGAGAAATAGGAAAATGCAATTGTTTGATTGCTCGGAGAGAGAAAATATTTCTTGGTGAAGAACTTGAGAAAGTGAGTTATTTTGATATGAATGTTGTTTGAAATCTAAAACAGCGAAACATATAAAGATTACATCAAACTGTAAGGTATTTTCTCTAGTTCACTTTTAAAGATGCTGGATTATTCCGAAAAGAAATTTGATTAGAACAAAGCTTTTATTTCAAAAGAATGAAAATTCGAAAGGCAATACATTTTAATACCATTAAAGTCTCAAGATTTCGAATACATACGAATGAAGTGTTTACAGTTATGGATAATAGTATTTATGCTCCTAAAATTACTTCTTAGATTTGAAAAATTGTAGATAATACCAAATTTTTAAGCAAGAAATGAGAAGAAAAATTATAAATGGAAAGCAAATGGAAATGATTTCTAAGTAAAACATCAAAAAATTAAAGGAATATTTAAAGATATAAAATAATGGTTCAGGATGAGTATTAATAACAGAAGTAAAAAAATTCGAATGTAGTTTTAATAACCAGTTTTTGCTATTAATATTAATTGATAACAAATAAAGATTAAGGACTATATAATTATTTCCCTAAAACTAAATTACAGATTATCATCAATATATAAAAAGACATCTTCGAGGAATGATTAAGCCATTTTCATTCACACTGAAGTACAATACATTTGGAATAGAAAACGTTAAATTTGAAGATTATATCCTAACTACATATATAAAAAAAATTTCTGAAACGGGTTTTTGAGATGATTATGTCAAAGTAGAAAATAAAGAAAAAAAATTCTTTAGAAACAATGACGAAATACAACTCAGGTTTGTTTCCGTCCATACTTTCTCAAAAAAATATATTTACCAAATGATGGATGTATCTCATAGAATTATTTGATTGTTTTTAGCAAAAATCGAAGAACGAATGTATCAACAAAGTTTTTTTTAAAAGACTAGTATAATAATAGACACGTGCATTCATGAATTAGAGGTGATTTACCTGCCTGATCATCATGGTTAACCAATGGAGTTTGGGCTAAACCTTTTTGACATTTTCATCACTTACTTGAAAACTTAGTTGAAATTTCCGAAAAGGAAACTCTCTAGTTGGATGAATGTTTAGTATTCTTACTATTTAAACAGAAGAAAGGGATAAATAAAACATGTAACAATAAACGCGAATGGTCACTAAATGAAAAATAAACTCGTGTTACAAAGTAAAGGTGAATGTCTCATAACTAATATGACATTGTTTTCTAATGAAATTCAATCTGTGGTTGGGCAGTAAAATTTGAGCTAATAGAGCATAGAATTCATGGCATTTTGGCAACTTTTGAAACGAATTAGAATTTCCGTAGCAAGGATTTTAATTTCTATTATTGTTTATAGCAATTGAGAAACTTTCCCACACAGTTTCTGACGTTGGGTTATTCACGGTTTTCTCTTCAATAATCTCAGGGCTTTTATGGAGTTGAATTGTATAAATGACAATTTCTTCCCAACCAAAATATAGGCAATTTAGATAAATGTAGAAATGAATTGAAATGATTTAGATTTAATTACAAATAAACGATATGCAGTTAATGGAAAAGAGGAGAGAGGTAGAGAATATGGATTGGTAGTTCCAGCATTGTTACAGAGATTAAAATTATTCTGTTAGTTTTTCGAATTGAAGTGAATTAAACTAACCACATTAATCTACGTTGTTACTATCATAGAGACAGAGCTGAAATTATAAACGGTTGGATTGGAAACAGATTTCCAATTTAAAATCATGAATTAGAAATGTGAGTTAGGGAGGAATTCTAGACAGAGCTACCTTGGTTGTTTTGCATTGATAATAAATAATTTCGCTCATTTAATCTTTTGTTTATCAATTTGTTTTAGTCTCTTAGATTTAATATATTAAATTGGATTATCATGTTAGACACAAAAGTGACAAACAAACACCATTAATTTTTAATCATGATATTATTGTCTCAGGATTGATATTCCATATACATATGAATATATTTCTTTCATTTTACTAAATGTATTTCAGACATTACAAAGATGCTGTAAATGCATTTCTAGTATTACTTTAAATAAAACTTACAATTATATCTCTAAATATTTATTATTCTTGAAGGTTTTGCCTATCTCTATAGTTAAAGAAAAGTCGGTTTATATTTGGCTTCATAATACCAAAATAATATTTGTTTACATTGCAGTTAAGTATAAATTATGAATCATTTGCTTATAATTTTTAAAACACTCTATCTAACTAAATAAGAACATAATAATTTTATAGATGTGAACAACATTAATAGTGGAGAAATAACTACTTCATGTAATATCTACAGTTAAGGTAATTTAGAGAATTACGACGCATAATGTTATAGAATTTTGACAATAGATATAGAAGTATTGAAGTAATTCATATATTAAATAAGATATGATGGAAATTCATTCCTTTCGCTATGAAAATGAGCCTAAAAACTGATTTTTTCTTTCACATTTAACAGAGTTACATATTTAAAGAAAATGTTTTCTTTCTTGTTTTAACCATTCTACATCAACCGTCTGATTTCCATCTATTAAATAACTCGCAGTTCACATTCTAGGTCATGCCGACTGTGGCTTATCTCACAGTTTGTTTATTTGCCATATTCCAGCAGCTAAGATTAAATACTTTGTAAATCAGTGTATATATCAGTAGATACCATCAGAAAAGAGAACAAGAAAACAAGGCAGGGTAACATGAACACAACTTTTATTAATAAACTAACAGATAATTAGTATTTTTGATAATGAGTCGTGATTAAATGAATTTGGCTTTTTAGAGCAGAATCAAGAAAAATATACCTTTACACAAAATAATAAGATGTAAAATTCCTATTCTATTCTAAGAATACCTCCAGGAAAAGAAAAAAATAAGTAAGCCAATTGTAATTTCAAAAAATCTTAAAATGTTCTTTAATTTTGCTTTTCATTAAATATATGAATAAGTACTCAATTCATAGAAATTAATATTCAATCTAATTAAATGAGCTATAAAAAAGAATGTTTTCCAATAAACAAAATTTTTTATTTGGTGCTTCATTTGTAATTTTTCAAATTAAGTTTAATGCTAAATACAAAATAATTTGAATAACAGTTGATATAAAATTAAAACTGATAAGCTATTGTTTTAACAAATTTTCGTAGGAGTAAAATGAAGAACAATAAAATAATTTTTGATTATAAGCTAAATTAGTAACTAATTAATTTCCAATTCCTTGAGAAACAGGTATTATTTTAATGACATTTTGATTTTATTATTCCTCATAAAAACTGCTATTTATACATCTTATTAAATATCAATTACGTTATTAATTTTAAAAAATAACGATTAAACTTATTTTGCGATTCTTTTGGATAAACAGTACTCTTTTTTTTTTCTTCTTAAAAATGTTAAATATTCCAAATTAGTGTTAAAAGAAATAAAATGTGTTTATTAAATTAATTTGACTTATTTATCAGCTTATCATTTTTATTTTATGAAGATTATTTTATATAAATCAGGGGCCTTAAGGAATAATCTAAAGAGCTTCATCGTATTATAATATTTTGGAGCATTTTGTGTCAACTATTTCATAAATTATGCGTTCAAATGAAATTAAATTGATTGTAACATATTCACCTTCATCTTTGTTGTTTCAAAACTAGTATAATATTGTTAAATTAACTTCTTTGGATATTTTAATATTTTAAAGATATTTTTCGATTACTTCTATAGTATTTGTTGTTATTTAAATTGAATAAAAAATCTTACATTTCATCTTTTAGTGTTTATAACTTGTAACTTAGTGTATGATTCTTTATAATTTACAATTATATCTAATTAATACACAACACACACATACATATATGCAGAATTCCTGATAGATTTAGGCATGGAGGCAATGAAAACGGTATTGAATGTTTTGAACCATATTATGGAGTCGGGCCTGATAACAGCACACTAGAGAAGAGCTATTATAGTCCCAGTTCTGAAGAAAAATAAGGAATCCAGGCAACTAAGCTGCTAATGGCTCATGTCACTTGCGAGTAAAATTACAAAATCCATGGAAATATTTGTGGTAAACCGCGTGAACTGGTATCTTGAGGAATATGTTTTATTTCCTGTAGAGCATTCTGGCTTTCGAAAAATTAGGGCAACATGTGACCAGCTGATATAATTCAGCCACTTGGTTAATGATGCTCTGAATGACAGAAACACCCTGTCAGCCTTTTATGTAGATTTTAAAGGGACATATGATTCTATCTAGTAGGAAAAGCTCTACCAGAAACTCTAGAGCATTGGAAGCACATCTAAATTACTTAATTGGATCAGGTCTTTTACAAATTAGAGGACCTGCAAGGTGAAATTTGAAGAGTCTTCAAAAAGTTTTAATTTACAAATTTAGCTCCTCCAGGGAGCAGTTAGTAGCTGCACATTGTTTGATTTTTATATGAAATGATTTTGTTTTATCTCTTAAATCAATACCTTTTATTAAAAATATGTATTATTGGCTCATGATCTGGTATTCTGGACCAAGGTATCGAAACATAACATAGTGCAAAACTCTTATTGAATGTTGATTAAATATGGTTCCCTAAATAATATCGGATTGCTGTGATGTAAGTAACCTGACTGTAAGTTAAAAAAACAGCTTCACATTCATTTTCTATAACCTATGAAAACTTCCGCCCAGACCTGCAGTATTAGGATATTTGATTGTCAATATGGACAGTTATACTTATGTGGGTGTGACTTTCAAAAAAAATTAAGTTAGTAACTCCATTTTGAGCAGATTACGGAACGTCTCATAAAGAGACTTAGTATCCCCAAGCGCTTAGCATTATGTAAGTGTGGGTGTGCTCTGTCATATAAGGCCATTACTTATATACTACCTTTATACGTCAATAAAGGTAGTATATAGGTAATTATTGTAGGTGTCTACCCTTAACACTACATTAATTACCTATATACTACATTTATTGACGTATTGCTGTGAACTCATCATCATCGGACTACAACATGTGCTTAAAAAACTAGAAATGTTACACAACCAAGCTATTCATTTGATCATAGGTGCTGTAAAATCCACACTGTTCGATGTGATGTTATAGCCCACAAGAAATAAATCTTTCCAAGATACTATGAAAAAGAAGGCTTTGATTATCTATGAAAAGCTACTGAGGATACCGGATCACTATTTGTGTGACTATGTTGTCAAGCCTAGACAACTAAAAACCCAAGATGGATTTATTCAGAAAGTCCTGAATATTCGAAAAGATCTTTCAATCCCAGATTATTTATATCGACTCCTGAAACCCAGAAATCCTTTGGAAATGATTAATGTTGATAAAACTCTTGTTCTAGTGGAAACCATCCATAAAAAAAGATGCTGCACTAAGTATCCTAAAGGTTTTGCCATGAGACCATTGCTGCCAGATATCCAACTTCTGATTGACTACATATTTACATTGATGGTTCTTAGTTTCACTGTCATTTTAGTGTAGGGTCTGGCGCTTTTACGATCTTTTTTTCTTTTTAAGCCTCTGCGGGCTATATATTGGTACCGCATTTAATGAGGAAGTTGTAGCTATTTGTGCAGCTCTAAAACATTTACAAGCTACCCATCACAAGTTTGAAAATTCTGTCCTCCATTCAGATAATCAAGCATTTATCCAAACAATTAGCTCTATAGAACTTCCAATGACACCAGAAATTTCACAATGCCAATAAATCTTGAGATCTCTCAAAGTAACGGGAAAACAAATTGTTCTTCAATGAGTGCCTGGCCATTGTGGTCTTTCGCATAATGCACAAGAAGACTTCATCGTAAAGAGGGTTGCCAACTTATTACAAACTCCAAATAAATCCACTTATTTTTGGAAGTTTAAACTGTTCGTAAAGAATATATTTACATCTAATTCCTTGCGAGATATACAGACTCGTACATCTAAAAAGTTCCAATGGAGGGTAAGCCCTTCTTAGGTAAATGATAAGCAAAGACGCGATTCATTTGTGGACTTCCTTCTGTTTAAGGGACATGATTACCTCGCTACATCTTCACCTGAATTGCAATCTCAACTAATCATATTTGTCAAAAATGTGATTTTGAAGAAGTAATAGAAAGAGACCACTGGCTTGGATGTGGAGTTCTTCGCAAACCTTCCAAGGTATTCAGATATTAGAAAGTAAGAGCGCTCCTTGGACAATGACTCCCGTCTTCTGTTGTATGTTTCTTTGTGCTAAGTAAATTTTTACAGTAATATATATATATATATAACACATCAATCAATAACTTCCGAGATTAACCCAGAGATGGCGCTCGTAGTAAACCAGTAACCAAGTCTTTCTTGAGTACTAACCTTTGCTTGTAACGTGTCAAAATTTTATGTCGATCGGACCAGAAACAGCTGAGTTATCGAGGTTGGAGTAAAGTCGTTTTGTAGTTTGTTTATAAAATGGAAAAAACCGAGTTTCTCGTGTTCTGATAAAACATTGTTTTTTAATGGGTAAAAACACCGTGCAAGCGAAACAATGGATTGAAAAATGTTACCCGGACTCTTGTCCATCAAAAGCAACGATTTGTCGGTGGTTTGCCGAGTTTAAACGTGGTCGTACCGGCACAAATGACGCGGAACGCTCGGGTAGACCTGTGGAAGCCGTTACACCGGAAAATGTGAGTGAAGTGACAAAAATTACAATGAAAGATTGTAAAGTGAAGCTCCGTGAGATTGCTGAGATGACACAGATATCATATGGAAGTGTATTTACTATCCGTCATGAAAAATTGAGCATGAAAATGGTTTTTTCCAAGTGGGTGCCGCGATTGCCAAGTGGGTGCGATTGCGATTGGAACAAAAACAGCAACGAGTCGATGATTCAGAAAGCTGTTTATCGCTATTTACTCGCAACAAAAAAGATTTCTTGCGAAAAAAAAAAGATTTGGAAAAGCATTGGAACGATTGTATCACCCTAAAAGGTGATTAACAAAAGGTGTTATGTTGATGAATAAAAAAAAGTTTTGCAAAAAAAATGTTGTTTTCAATGTTAGTCTCGGGAGTTATTGATTGATGTGTTATAAATATATATATATATATATATATATATATATATATATATATACATACAGAGAGAGAAAATATACTTACAATTAAAATCGTTGGATAATGAACAATTTGTAGTTTTATTAGTTATGGTAGAGATTCTTTGGTTGCTGCTCTGTCCACATCTTGTGGGACTGACAACGATATTTTCAACACTACATTCTTTGGATGTTCAGCTTCTATTTGGTGGAATGAATGTGTTACCCGCTCTAAAAATAACAAGCTAAGACATAAAGGAAAAAATTGAAAACAGTGTTATATAATTCTTCATTATTTAATTCAACTATGATCTCTCAGTCGAACATAATAGAAAAAAAGTTATTGAACTGCAGTTGAAAGAATAAAGAACAAGATAAAACAATCTATTGATAATTAATAGTGAATAGATAAGTTAACTTTCTTTGGAACCTTATCTAATTCTTCAACTCTTGATTGTGCTCTAATAAGGAAATCTGAGCTAAACATTATTACTCGTCTTAATTGAAACACATCTTTATAACAGTTGGTTCTTATCTCTACTCTAAGTTTGGAATTTATTTCAATTCAAAATGGTAATTTAAAGGGTATAATCCAAATTAGAAATATCCACCAACAAGTTGTTATCTTCTATCTTTTTTATTTCATTTTGTAATATAACATTTATACGTCATTAATTCACTTCACTTGTCTATTCTTATTTAATTTATCTAATCATGTTTCATTCAAATTGCAATCTTATGCAATTTAAATGATCATTAAGTTCCCCGAGATTAGTGAAGAGAAAATTTCGAATAGCTCAACATCATGAAAGTAAGTCAAAATAGCGAGGGAGAGCAGACCTGTCTTAAGCCTAATCGATCCCTACTCGATCTTCCATATGGCTGGTTATCCAATGATTGTCTTCTGTTGATCCCCCACTTCGTACTTTTCACTGAATTTAATCTTTGACTCTAGGTGGCCGGACCTAAGCATTTGAATTTTAATTGTTTTTCTGTATTAAATTGACGACTTTATACGCGAGAAATTCATTTCGTTTTTAGTGTCGTGTTGCTTTCTTTTTATTGTAAGAAACTTTCTCAACTGGCAACTTCGAGACTTTGGGCGGGGGATTTCAATTCTCATTCAGGCTTATTTTTCCCATCTTACTCTATCTTCAATGTTTTTCTCTAACTTAACACTACCCCTACATGGCCAGAAGTGGCGAATCATTTTTGGTATAATATGCCAAGTTTTCGACAGACTAATTCAGATTCACCAAATAACTCAAGATCTTTTTATACCATCTTGCATTCATGGTTAGGAGTTGACAAAGAGAGATGGTAGAGTCTGTTTCTTTTAGAAATGGAAAGGGTATAACTTAATCTCCCAGTTTAACGAGGCATCAATTTTAATAGACAGGAATGATCTCCTGTGCAAGAAGTATATCACTTCATGAAAGTGTTATAACTGTCTTAGATCCTCGTTTGTAAAGATAACTGCACTACATTTTGGTGACACTGGTGTGTAGCTTGACTTCCTCTCTCCCAGACACTGCCCCGGAAAGTTCTGCGACGCTTATCTTTGGCTTGACAGCCGTAAGAGATGGAACTCTAATTCCGTTCTCCCGCCAGGTGCGAATTAGGCTTTTACTTCCATCATAAAAATGAATAATCGTTTTTTTTTGTGCAAAACACACTGCACTGGTAAACATTCATTCCTAACTGTGTGAAGTCTCTTCTCTCTTCCACAGAGAAAAGTGTATGAGCATACAACACGTGCGCAAATGGTTAAGAGAATTCAAAGACGGACGTACAGACATAAATGACCAAGAACATTTTAGACAGTCATCAGTTTCGGACGAAACGATTGTGAAAGCGGAAGAAGCATTAGTAAAAGATCGAAGAATGACGGATCGGGACCTCTTCGAGTTGATGTCTGATGTCAACAAATCCTGAATTCACAAAATTTCGACAGATCACTTAGGGTATGCCAAAGTTTGTACAAGGATGGTCCTGAAAATGCTTATGGAAGACAACAAATGGAAACGTGTTGAAGCGGCCCGCAAATTTCTTCTGGCCTGCAAAAACTATGACCAGGAATTCTTGGAGTATATTTTCATTGGGACGAGACTTCGGTTCACTATACGAGAACGGAATTAAAAGGTCAACCCCGTCAGTGGAAACATCCAGGGACGCCGAAGCCGCGAAAGCTCAAACAAACACTGTCTTCCCGCAAAGGGATGGCGAGCGTCTTTTGGAAAAGGCAAGGCTTATTGGTGTGCGATTTCATGCATGTGGGTACAACAATCAATACGGACCGCTGCTGTGAGATGAAAAAGAAGATTCGCAACGAGAGTCAAACAAGAGAAAAGGCATGAATCCCATGGGACTGCGTCTCCATCATGACAACACTCGACCGCACACCACCCGTTAAATAACTCATTTCATAGACAGATTTGGATGGGATACTCTCACACTCCCACCCCGACTTAATCCCAAGAGACTACCATAACTTTCCTTAATTGAAACACCTGAGTGGGAGGCATTTCAGAACCGGAAGGGATCTGAAAGAAAATGTTTTAATCTATCTTCACGGCATGGTGGAAGAGTTCTATGATTCAAACAATAAGAAGAGGGCTCACAGAATGCAAAAATGTATTGTTCTGAAAGGGTATTATGTAGACAAATAGGAAAGGGTCTAAGCTTTCCAACAATGTATTGTTCAATGCCAATAAACATGTTTTCCATTTAAAAAAATCATTGGAAACCTTATTTTACCGACAATCCTCGTATGTTTCAAACATATATATATATATATATATATATATATATATATATATATATACTAGTGTGCAAAACTTAAGCAATGATGTATGTTTTATATAGAAAGTCATGGACTTGCAGAAAAGAAAGGGTCCTTTACGATCAATAGAATAAACACACAATTCAGTAGAAAGGTGATGCGTATGCAAATGTTAGGAAGAAAACGTCATAAGCAACGTAAGTGTATGCGATATGCGTGTGGTCAGTGCGCGAAACTCAGCTCAAACTTATACAATAAGAGGAATAACGGAGATATTCCCTGCTAGTGCAAGTGATTTCTTTTGTCAAATATGGCTAGAAGAAATCACCTGGATGACTTCATATGTGGAAACTTCATATGTATGTATATATATATATATATATATATATATAAAGGACGCATCAAGAAGGATTTGCTCGATTGTAATATAATTTCGTATGCAAAGACATTTGAACCGAACATGCAATTGATGAAAATTTGGTGTCCCATGAATGAAAAGCGGGAGCTACAATGCATTGGAAATGTGCACTGAGCAAATATATATTAGAAGCGATTCTCAATCTGATGGTCAAATTTTCCATTGCATTGCGATTTAGGATACCTTTCAAAGAATGATAAAATGCAGGATTCGATTGAGCAATTGTTAGAGTTTGAAAGAAGTCGTATCGCTGACTGTGACTGAATTCATGTAAGAATATAAAATTAGTTAGTTTGTTCATTTTAATCAGAATACCACACCCCTGGCTGTTCATCTATTCGGTGCCATTCCTCTCAGTAATGGGTAGAAAAGTTTATAAATAGATTTCTGCAGATTTAGTTAAAAGTACAAGTGTAACCTGAATAAAAATAATAAATTAATCAAATGAATTTTTTCATTATTATAAGAGGCTCTTGTTCTGAAATTATTAATGTTTGAATTTAAAAGGAAATTTAGTATAAATACTAAGGAATATATATATAAGAGCACAAGAGCACAATAAATATGCATAAAAGACAATAATTTTTTATACATCTGAAAGCATCCAAATGTTTAATTTGTCCCCCCCCCCTTTTTTAAAATTTATTTCAGTTGGAAAAATAATAATTTTCATAAACGTTTGTAATAATTCTGAAGTGACAAGAAAAATACGTAACTAAATCGCTGCAATACTTTACAAACCTCGACTAAAAATATTTAAAATTAATGATGACCTATGTAAATTTGAATCAGTTTTCATTCATATGAATATTGCTCTAAGATTTAGATTGAAACATTAATTTGACTTTAGAGCAAGAAATTCATATCCTTCTAATCGCATCACTGTAAATTAATAAATAGTATAATACAAATTAAGACCACGTTACCCCCGAAATCTATTTATGAATCAAATCTAAAAGTAGAACATCTTTCAAAAAAAACCACCAGCTTATAATAAGAAAATAAACATTCTGCAGCCGTTATTCAATTTAAAGTAAAATAGTCCGAAAAACGTATGCCAATACTAATCAAATGCACAGATTGGCATTTCCACAAAAGATGTTGACCTCAGGAAAAAAAATGCAGCTGATATTATATTCCCTGAGGGCTCTAAACCAAGACAATTTTCTTTCTTCGAGGACGTTCTTATGAATATTTGAACCCCCAAAGAAAATATTACTACTTTAATGTGTATTGAACCAAAAAGTCAATATTGAAACTTCTTGATGACACAATTTATATCACTGCTTTATTGTCCTATGTCTTCCGGAAGAAAAATAATTTTTTTTTCTTTCCTACTAAGGAATTTAGAATGAGAACATGTAATAGTTTATGCAAATTTATTCAGATATTGTTTCTTAGAAGAATTTATAGAACATATTTTGTATATAAAGAGATATATGTTGTTTGCTACAAGATATATTAAATTTAATCGGTAGATTTTAATATTTTTTAGAGTAGAATTGTTCTAAATATTTTGAGCCACATCGTGGGTTCATATGTTTAGTATTACTACAATCATTTTTTTTTTTATTTTTGGATTTGCTCTGAAATTATTTATACCAAAAATCACAAATTCAGAATTTACATATTGTATCAATTGTGAAAGTTTTAATTTTGAATTTTTTTTTTTGAATCTGCAAGAAAATACCACTACGTTATTTATTTATGGCAAAATAGTTTTAAAATAAAATTACAAAATTCGTGACATAATATTTCAAACTCTTAGAATTTATATTTTCAAAGTCTCGTATGTCTGCGTGAGTTAAATTATTATCATTTGCTGGTTTGCTGAAAGTATATTGATATATTTCTCATTTCAGTTCGACTTAAAAATCAGCTTAACAAAGAAATGTATATTTGTTATTCAAAGCTATTATCAGGTAAATCTACACTTGAGAAATAATCTGCATAGCGCAAATAAATGAACTTTCAGACGCAACAGGTTTGTTGCGCATCATTTCCACTACTTGACGAACTTCGGAAACGGGAAGCCAAAAATAATCACACATAGTCACAAGTCCATTTTTTTTACATGTAAAATTTTCATTCAGAGATTTTTCATTCATGCATTCAGGGATTTTTTAAAACATTATATTATAAAAGGTATCCTTTACGATAACTTTAACAAATAATCATTAATTATTTAATAAATATTTATACATTTTCTTATAAATTTTCACACTGAAATGTATAATACAATTGCTAATAAAAATGAAAAAAAAAAAAATCCATATTAATTTTACAGTCATAAGATAAACTCAATGACTCATTTGATGATTTCATATATTGCATTAATTGTAAAAACTACATATATTTTGTTTATTTAGTTTTATATTTTCTCTTCAGAATTGCTCGTGTTTCTATATCAATTGCTCGTGTTTCTATGTATGATCTATCACTTTTACAAAGCTTTTTTAACCCTTCACGAGAAAGGATGGGGATAGTTCCCTTTTTATAAAGTGGATAAAAATTATATGACCACATCGTGCAAGTTAGTGGAAGACTTTCTGTGTGATGATGGAATCACGTGAATGAAGTAACTAGCATGTACTTAAGACATAAACAAAACGGAACAAGTTTTGGACAGACTAGGAAAACGAGTTACCACAGGCTTATCTCCCTCATAATAGTTCAACTACAAGAAAGCGCTCTTCTGAAAGAGAAATATGAGAAATAACTCTGTCCCTTATTGATAACCTGAAATATTCCATACGTAATAGATGTTAAACATTTCTATTCGTTACGAAAAATCCTACCCACATTAAAAATAAATTTTTATTTGTAAATTTCCACTCTTTGTTTGCTTGTCTCAAACTCATAACCCCTTTCACTATCGAAGGAAGAAAAAAGAAGTGCTTCTCTGGGCCGCGACTTCTTACAGCGGAGTATGACGCTCTGCCCAGACGATTTTAGATCTTAAGCCTAATTCGCGAAAAAAATTCCTCTAACATCGGCTATTTAATAAAATATTTTGGTATTTACATATCTTATTTAAAATGCATTAAACTTAATATATAGGAATGAAAAGAAAATATTTCAACAAAAATTTTATGTTTTATACATAAAATTAAGCAAAATTATTACATAAAAATCATATCTTTTAAGGAAATAAAAAATATTCTTACATTTTTTACATAAATTAAATGGTGTAATGATGTACCATTGCATGGAAAACCAAGACATAAAAATGAATCTTATTTTGCTGTATGGTAATTTTATAAAAAAAAAAAAAAAAAAAAAAATCTTCAATGCATAGTCCAATGTCACATGTTTTATACACATATTTTGTCAACCTTTGACACTACACGCAAGATTTTGAACAAAGGTCACATCTTCTTCGTCCTTTTCTTTTTCATTTAATGGCTATGTAATGATTTGCATTACTTTCGCTAACATCACTGTCAAATTCATTCATTAATTAGTAAATATCAGTATCAGATAAATACTTTCTTTTCGTCATGACTGTCGCTACAAATAAAAACCGATCGAATGAAACGAACACCTGAGGGCATCTGCTACCAAAAGCCCTAACCCTCATAAAGGGCCATAAATTCTCATTTGAACTTCTAAGAAGCAAGCAAGAAAGAAAAAAGCAAACCGAAAGCAAGTGCCCCCTTTAAATCATGTCATTACTTTTAAAGAGCCACGCCGCAACACGTGCTTTAAAGAATTATCCCCTTTTGCTAGCCATAAGTGAAATCCAAGCCCATAACACCAAGGTCATCGTTCCAAATAACGTATTTATATAATAGAATGCCTGGTATTGTAACGCCTTATAGTAACATTAAAAAAATCAAATAAAACGTTCCCATGAAGCGTATCTCTATTGATACGCTGGTCTGTAGCAGGCATTTTCGGAGCGTATCTTATGTGATATTCTTGGCACAGCAGAGCAAATGCGAACGTATCACATAGGATACGCTGGGAGTAATCGGGATAAATCCTTCCTATCACTGGCCTTTTATCTTTCAGTGCTTAGTAAAAATCATCTTTTTGTTAATAGTATGTCTCAGAATTAAGCTTTTATTAGGTTTCAATAACTCGAAATGTATTGATTTTGCACGTTCCACGTATACACAGCGTTCCCTCGTTTAGTTTCAATATTGGTTTAGGGGTGGATGAAACAGATAATCCATGGTGCACTTACGTTGAATCAACAGTTATTATTCATCCCATAATAGGTTTGTTTCCATTCCGACAAATAGAGATGTGTGCATACGAGGATTCTATTAAGGAAGTTTTTCTCTGTTAATTTAAGTGACCCCCATCTTGAATGCTTACTGATGATGGGGTAGTAGTAACGACGTAAATTTGATTTTAAATAAATATTATTAAAGGTATAAAGAAGGTATTATAGGTATGTATTGATAGGTGTTTACTCTAAGATAGTGGTCGTAGTTGTGGAGTATCAAATGTTGCACACTTGTGACTGGCATTGTTTCTGCCAAATTTTGGGCTCACATCCTGATGCCCTTTAAGGCCCACTACGTAGCATTAAAATTGATATGCATATTAAATTTGTAGAAGCTCTAAGCCGTACCGTTTCCAAAGTGTGTATAAGCTTAGAAAGGGAGGGGGAATCTCAGAATGCACACTCGTCAGTAAACTAAAAATCAAAATAAGAGGTTTGTCGCCAATAGCAATCGTGTTGTTTCCAGGAATGATATTAATAAGCTACTAATCAAAACTATGTTCTATTACACTCAGCTAAATATGCAGGACTATTTTTTTCGAAAGGGTTTCTACTATAAATCCTAAATTTCTTATCACATTTGACTATATAATAAATAAAGCTGATGATACATCACCTTTAATGTATTTTAATAAAAAATGAAATATCTTCTACTAATATAAATATAAATATATATATGTATGTATATATATATATATATAACACATCAATCAATAACTCCCGAGTCTAAAATTGAAAACAACATTTTTTTTGCAAATTTTTTTTTTATTTATCAACATAACACCTTTTGTTAATCACTTTTTAGGGTGATACAATCGTTCCAACGCTTTTCCAAATCTTTTTTTTTTTCCAAAATTTTTTTTTTCTTTTTCTTTTTTTTTTTTTTTCGCAAGAAATCTTTTTTGTTGCGAGTAAATAGCGATAAACAGCTTTCTGAATCATCGACTCGTTGCTGTTTTTGTTCCATCGAAAGCAATCGCGCACCCACTTGGAAAAAACCTTTTTCACTTCACTTCAAAAAACCTTTTTCCTGGTCCGATCGACTTAAAATTTTGACACGTTTGAAGCAAAGGTTAGTACTCTAGAAAGACCTGGTTACTGGTTTACTACGAGCGCCATCTCTGGGTTAGTATCGGGAGTTATTGATCGATGTGTTATATATATATATATATATATATATATATATATATATATTGTGTGGTGTGCTTGTGTGCGTGTATATATGTTTTTGTGAAATTGGAAAAAAAAATTGAGTATCGGGCTGTCATTAAATATTAGTTTTAAAAAGACAATATGACTACGCAAGTCGAATATGAGTTAAAAGATGTGTAGGAGGTTTTTTTCACTATTATTTAACACCGTGAAATGTTGGGCAGCTGAATTTAAACGGGGCAGTCACAGCTTCGGAGACGATGAACTTTCGGAATGTTTTAAAACTGCAACCACTGACGATAACATCGCTAAAGTTCAGGAAATGATGCTAGACAACCATCGAAATAAAGTGATACAGTTGAGAATAGATCCAAAGAATCTGTTTATCACATATTGTATCAAGATTTAGGCATGAGAAAGCCGTCCAAATTTTTTGAGCCGCATATGCTCATGTTAGACTAAAAACGTTTTCGATTGATCATTTCCTTAGCTCTGTTCACGCTACATACTTGTAACAAATCATAGATTGAGCGCCGAATATTTACTATAGTTTAAACTTTGATGCACCATTATATACAAAAAACAAAAATATGATGAGAATATACGGTGTGCACTGATTGTCCATCTCCTTTACTCTATTTCTATGAAACCAAGCAACTTCATTTTGTTCACTATTCTAAAATTCGCGCTCGAAGAATAAAGTTTTTATGTAAATGAGGAGGCTATGACCTTCTTAAACATTTATTTTGCAGAGAGAGATGCCAAATAGTACTGTTTAGGTGGATTAAAGAGGTAGCAGCATTGCTGGGAGAATTGTACATACTTACTAGGAGACTATGTAGTAAAATAAAAATAAATTTAAAGGATAAATTGTCATGTTTTTTTCTTAGATTTGAAGTCGTTCGGCTATTTACATTTGTATAGAGATGCTGTTTCACAAAGTTACTTTATTTAAATTGATGTAAGATTTAGTTTCCGAAATATATAATTGCATACTTCGAAAGTGGCTTAATACTATTAAAGATTTAATGAATCTCTTTATTTGTAAATATTTAAAATGACCTTAAGATTATTTGATTAATATATGTTTACATAATTTAAAATATATGTATGAAATTCGTTCACATCATAAATTTATTTAAGTAAAATCATTGAGAAACATTTAATTTTTACATGTACTAAATTAAAATTTCACCTTTAAACTCTTCAACAGAAAAAGGAAACTTTTTCGTCTCCATAAATAATATTTAATTCTTTTGAGTAAAATTAAGAAAATTACTCAAATATTACATTTTATCCGGGTTGGGAATGTTTCCAAAGCATTATTCTGAATAATTAGTAAACTAATGATAAAGTACAGAATTACGAAGAAATGTTACTCTAGTCCAAACCATTCTATGATTTTTTTTATTATTTTAATTAATAACTGTTTTTTAGAAATTTGTAAAAAGGCAAACTCTTATATCAAATCTTATACAAAAGGCAATCTTCTATTATTTGATATAAAAGCCTTACCTTTATATCAAACTTTTATTCAGAAATAGGAAATAAAATATTCTCCATTTTATTTCCTCGTAACAAATAATAATACATTCCGGAATCGCATATCCTCTAATTATAAAAAATAATTATTTGTGAAAATTGGAATTTGCATGCATATTAAATTTCTTCATCTTTCGAATTTTTTTCAAGCATGTAATTAATTTCTTGTGATTTTGAAAACGAATCGGAAATATAATAGGGATTAGATTTATTTAAAATATATGGATAATATCAGAAAATTAATTATATTTATTCATTTTGAAAGAATAGTTTTCTAATTCAGTAATCTTTAACTTGAGTTTAAATCAAGTTCGTTTATAACCCTATTAAAAGCACTTTTATTTTTAATTAATTGGAAATTATTCTAGATTATGCATAGGAAATATTTTATACACTAAAAGATAAGTAACTAAAAAGAAAAATAAAATAAAATAAAACAAATAATACAGTTAAATTTGTAGTTAAAAATCTTAAATACTGAATACAATTAAGATATTGGTCCAGCACGCATTAAAACGTATAAATGTTCGTGATAAACTTCAAGGTAAATTAAAATGCGTATTGTATTAAGAACTGAAAGTCACTTGATAAATAAAGTTATTTTGATAAAAGAAATCTAAACAAAGATAATAGCTCTGAAACAAAATAATAGATTTATATAAATTCCTGTTTTTTTCATGCTTAGTAAATTGTTTTGATCTATTTATATGCTTTATATGCATGGCTTGACATTGGAATGGTATGGAGGTATATGGAGAGGAATAACATATGTCGTTATCGTTTCTGAAGTGTGATTCAAAATGACATGGTTCGTTAACAATAGCTCTCCAATTTTCTTAAGTGTTACTAAAGTTACATGTATCTCTTTTCTTTTGGGAGCAACCGTTAAACATCATTTGGATCAAGCCCTTGAAATTATTAGATATATTACTGAAACACTTAAAAGAGACCTTATATATAGATAATTCCCTGACAAGGTTTAATGCTATAAAAGAAGTAGAACATATTTGAGAAGGTATATCCCGGAATCTTTTAGGTTTGCACAGTTTGAACAACGGGGATACAGCTGAAATAAAAAGACATTCAAATAGACGTAGATAAAACATAGATTGTATATCTGAATTGCACTTCTTAAGCTGAAAATATAGAAATATAATTTTAACTAACGGATCTGTAATTTAGATTAGGATGAAATAAGACTTAAAGTAGTTTTTCAGTTTGACCGATTACCATAATTGTTATTTAAATTTTGTTTTCATGAACATGTTATGATTAATTGTAATGTTTGCTTCAAGAACAGAATCTGCATATTTTGATTAAATAATAAAAAAAAAATGCTTTTCAATTAAATACATCTTGTAGGAGTATTTGATATCATAGTTCATTATAAATGTTTCAGCTAATTATATAATTATATAGAAACAAGATCTTATATGATTGTATTTGAACTGTTGGTGAACCTGACAAGAATTCTGAATTCTCAACAGATCGAATGATTAGGAATTAAAGTCGCACTTAGAAGTAATACCAATTGGTTATTGGCAACGCTATTGGCGACGGAAGGTATAATTGTGAGACTCGGTCAAAAAGCGATAACAACATCTAAATTGGCACCCAATTCTCCAACCTTCAACTCCAAAGCAACGTATGGACAGTATTGTCAGATTTATCGTAATCTGCCAACTACAGGATGGGTATTTTTTAGTGGTTGAAGACTCGACGGAAAGAAGATCGTGATAATACATACTGGCGCGGCTATCATTGTCTCAAATTTTTAATGAATGTTGATATCGGTGCTACAATGAAATATATATGTGTTGAAACCGAAATTTATCAGTCTGATAGTATTTACATTTAATATTCGATGTCTTGAGCCGATCTTCGTTCATTCTATAATATTGATGTTATAGTATTACCAAAGCTATTCAATATTTAAAAAAAAATAGCTTTACACTAAAAATTGTTTTTAAAGTAACGCACTCTTATTTATTTACTTTTCCAATTAATTCCTTCCAATATCTTTGCTCTGATTCATTTTTTTGGGATTCTCCTCATCCCTTCAGCGAATAAGTCTTTAGGGTGATCCCAAAGTCAGTTTTGTATTTCTTTTTCTTTATTCCTTCGTTGTAGTGACTTTGAAGCCAAGCAAAGCTTCTTTCATCGTACCAAACAGATAAAATTCCGAAGGAGAAAGATCAGAGCTGTAAGTAAGATGAGGTAAAAGCTCCAAAACCTCTTTGCAATCAGTTTCCAGGTTCAATTGTGCCATATTAGGTCATGCATGTTTTGTAGAAGACGCATGACTTCCTTCTCCAATGTCAAACATTTCGTTTCTCTTTCAGTTCTTTCATTGTTCTTTTGTAACGCACTTCTAGCAAGAAATGAGCAAATTTATAAAGTATTGAGTAAAATTAATTACCACGAATGTAAGAATGACGGAATGAGATGAAGAATTGTTGACAGATTGGAAACACGGCAAATACAACGGATCGACTTCCACAGTTGCCTCCTGTCCAGTATGCTGTCTCTCTTTGAGACCTGTATGGCTGGGTGAGGAGAATGTACCCCATATTTGAATCATTTTCAGTTTATCTCACAACTGGAATTTTCAAACATCCTTGCACTTTGAGCTTTACTGATAATCATGTGTGCATACAAAATTATCATCACACATTTACTGATAATCATGTGTGAAAAAATAAGAGCGGAATGATACAGCTCTTATTTTTGGTATAACACATGGATCAATAAGTCCCGAGACTGTGCGGTCGTTTTTTTGCGATTTCCTCCTTCAAACGCACCAGCAAGTCAATATAATAATCACTGTTGATCGATTTACCTGCGTATCCTAAAAAACTGACGCCATGACTTTGCCAGCTGACTGCTGCTTTTTCGGACGGCTTTCGCCTGCTGTGCGCCACTCAGATGACTGCCGCTTCGACTCTGGAGTGTAGCGATGTATCCATGTTTCGTCCATGGTCACGTAACGACGCAAGAAATCTTTTTTGTTGCGAGTAAATAGCGATAAACAGCTTTCTGAATCATCGACTTGTTGCTGTTTTTGTTCCATCGAAAGCAATCGCGGCACCCACTTGGAAAAAACCTTTTTCACTTCACTTCAAAAAACCTTTTTCAGTAAATACACTTCCATATGATATCTGTGTCATCTCAGCAATCTCACGGAGCTTCACTTTACGATCTTTCATTATAATTTTTGTCACTTCACTCACATTTTCCGGTGTAACGGCTTCCACAGGTCTACCCGAGCATTCCGCGTCATTTGTGTCGGTACGACCACGTTTAAACTCGGCAAACCACCGACAAATCGTTGCTTTTGATGGACAAGAGTACGGGTAACATTTTTCAATCCATTGTTTCGCTTGCACGGGGTTTTTACCCATTAAAAAACAACGTTTTATCAGAACACGAAACTCGGTTTTTTCCATTTCTTAAACAAACTACAAAACGACTTTACTCCAACCTTGATAACTCAGCTGTTTTTGGTCAGATCGACTTAAAAGTTTGACACGTTTCAAGCAAAGGTTAGTACTCTAGAAAGATCTGGTTACTTGTTTACTACGAGCACCATCTCTGGGTTAGTCTCGGGAGTTATTGATTGATGTGTTATATGTATACCCATACCAAAATTTCATTAAAGTGTGCTCATTAGTTTCTATCAGAAATATTTGTCATAATGTGCAATTTTACTTAATTTTGTAAACGAGTATATTTATGCGTGTGATACTGTATAAAAACATCATTATATTCATTTTCATAAAATTGAAAACTGTTGTATTTCAAATTGTCAATATGAATCCTTTTTTCCCCTGAAATTTAGAATATTTAAAACCTTGTTTTCTATGACATAATAAAAGAGATATCTATTGAATTCTCGTAACCTATTATACACTCGAAAAGTATTCTGAGTACTTTTTTAGATAAAATAAGCTGTAGAAAGTTCAATTTTTTCTTGTCTACTATTGATGCAATTATATAATCCACGATTCAATTGGCTTACCTTTTTTTTTAAACATAAGTGTATATATTATAAAAAAGAAAAATAATTAATAAATTATAAAATGAAATAAAATATGCAGAAAAAAGAGAAAACATTTTAATTCAAATGATTCTGGATCGAAAAAATAAAGTGAATGATATATATATATATATATCATTCACTTCTTTTTTTTAAATTCAGAATCATTATCAGATAACTTTCTAATTCCTTTTTCTGTGTATTAATTTTATTATTGTATTTGTGTGAAGAAATATTCAATATTTAAATATTTTATGTTGAATTAATTGTATGCTAATTTTATTGAAAATATTCAATTGTAAATATTACATTACTTTGAAATGTTAATTTAGCACCCTAGTATGTAATTCTAAATCTATGGATAAATCTTTTAAGGAAAAGTAATTGTTAATATAATAAATTTAATAAAATTAATTTTAGTTTATTTCGTTATTCTATTCTTGTTTATTTGAGATAATAAATGTAGAAGACAACTTGCATTTCTCTAAGGATGAATTTTTTCCGTTATCCCTATTTTTCATTAAGGAAATTATCTATCTGTATTTTTTTGTAAAATAAACTTGAGAAATTCAATGAAATTAACTAATAAAGTACTGTTTCAAATAACTTAACATACTAAAACAGTATTCCTTTAAATTACTTTAAGTTATATTTCTTTCTAAACTGCTAAGTAATTAAGATAAAAAAAAAAACTTTAGCTGGTTTCTCGAATGTTTTCGTCAGACTCCACTGGAATACAACGATGATTGTGACGATTCAAAAAGATATATTTTTATGAGTTTTCCCTTTGGTTTTTTTATTTTACTCATACGCCTTCAAATCCCTTGATTGCCATTTAGAGCTTTATGTCTCAGTCGATATTTGTGTCACGGAAATCAAAAACTTTTTTATTTTAACTTTTTTTCTGACATTCCTACTCTTTATTTTGAGTTGCGGTGTTTTTTCTTCAAAAACTGCAACTTATGCCTTCTTTTTTATGTCCCAGATAAGAATTCGAAAACGAAGCCACTTCTTATCTTTCTGGAAAAGAATCGGAGATAGAATTTCATGAGAGGGTCCGGGTAAACGAAATACCTTGTTTTTATGATGGGCTGCTCCCATCTGCGTCCCGATCAATGAAAAGAGAATTTCATTATGCTCTAATTCTAATGAAATGGGAAAGACTGTCAGGTTAGGTTTAGATTTTATTTCAGTTTGATTACCAACATTTGCTCAATATTATCTATAAATAAATTTAAGTGGTTTTCTTTTTTATAACCTTCAAGTAAAAGGAAATATTGATTGATTGTTTATTAGCGTCACACTGAGAAGCAATATGAATGTTATTGTCGATGGACCTCGTAATTTCGAACTTGGATAAATGACGAAGACTATGACGTTGGTCTATTCGCGGTTTTCTCTTCATTAACTATGGGGAGTTTTGAATAAGATCCATTGCTATAGTTAAACAACTTCTTCCCAACCCAAAATGTAACGTGAGTATTGAAATTAGAGGGATGTAAAAATAAAGTGAAGTGATGTAGATAGGAAGTATATAAGCTAAGCTTGAGACACATGATAGAGGTCGAGTGACTGTAGCGTGGAGCAGTAATCCTATAGTCGTGCGCGAGACCGAGAATCGCTACAAGTTAACCATTGCATAGTGGAGTTTAGAAGTCGAGTCAGCCTCAATTTCGACGTTTGGGTAAGACTCTGTTAATTTGGTATTAGTGAGACAGGCAAATATATTTAAGGCGTTATTTTAGGAGAGTCGGTGTTCATTTGTCTCTATAGTACTAAACTGTGGAATAAATATATTGTGAGAAATCTGTCTAACGTCTTCTTGTATGACTTATTGACTCTTTTGTGTTAGTATATTTAGTTTAGGAATAGCTCAAGAGGCGAATAGAAATATAATTTCATCACAAGACGACACTGAGTTATAAACCTCCCGCACTGCACTAATAGGAAGATTTGAGGCCTCTACAAATTTAACGTGTACTAGCAACGCTACACAACTGGTCTTCAATTGTATCAGGGCTCGAACTCAATGAAGATGAGCTCCATTATGCTGAAACCACATGGAGTGGCGCAATGACTAAGAAACGTGTTCAATCAAGAATTGCTGCAAGACGATCATGCATTCCCTACCATAAAGTAGATAGGACGTCTAGATAAATTGTTTACAGAAGTAGCCCTATTTACTTTGAAATACACGAGGACGTGGTGAACTGACTTTACAATTTTGTACATTGACAAGTAACTAGAACCACATCTGAGCTGGTATTACGAACATTTCTAAACTTCTACACCATTCTAACGGTAGGGATTTAGGTCTCAACCAGAATTAACGTGCATCAGCCCTTTTATACATGAGGTCTTTAATGACTTCAAGACTCGAAAAAACAACTCGACAGAAATAATGATGGCTGCGAGGCTAACATGACCATACACAAAGGAGATGATGTAATTCCACATGACCACACACAAAGGAGATGATGAAATTCCCTATTAATTCTGGTTTCTGAAAGGATATTTGGAAACTAGCATTCCCGTACAATGCTCACTATTGCTCAAAAAAGGCATATCTAACTTATCAAACTTCGGCACATCAAGAATAGGCGGACATGTAACTTTAATGTACATCACCCTTGCTACACAGTGGGCCTTTTGTGGCCTCAAAATTCTATACCTAATTACTCCACAAAAATATCGCCACCCGTAAGATCACGACTGTTGAGTGTGTCACTTATCGGATTTGGACACCCAACGGATTCCTAATCAGAAGTTACTTAATCTTCGCACACGTTCAAACAATAACATTAATATCTTATTAAAAATATTTAAGAGAAATTTAAATGAATGAAAACATAAGGTGTCAGCTTGATAACATAACTAAAAGAAAGTCGGAAGTAGAAGAGATAACTGAATAGCTTACTCGGTGGTTTATCTCTCTCACCGCTTGCTTTCCATTGCTACCTTAAAAACGACGACAGAAAAAATTTAATTCACTTCTACTGGTTTGCTTTGCCAGAATAGCCAGCTCGTTCTCACAGTGATAGAGTGAGCGTAAATAAGGTTCTATCACAAATCACCATACAGCCATGTTTACTGACCACTCGGCTAATGCGGCCACCAAGCGAAAATAAAAAAAAAATAGAGCACATCTAAATTATCTTCGCGTAAAGTATAAATCAAAGGTATGCAAATTAAATTTTTTAAAAAGAGAAAAATGCTTTATTATTATAATTATGTTATTAGTAGTAAAATATATATCGATCCCAACAATACATTTTAAAGATTCTGAAAACCCTTAAATTTCAAAATGATAAATTTTATTTTGAAAAAAAAATGTGTTAGAGCTTCTGCTGAGATTTTGCATGGCGTTCTGTGTGGTTCCCATGGACAAATCGATTACAGATTCGAATGACAGCATGATTTCTCAACCGCTTCGAGTAGAAATATCACAAAACAATAAGTCGCTTTTCCATTGGGACTCAATCTTCGATCCGACAAATTACAACATTTGTTAATAGAAGCTCGTGGCACACTTCCTCCAATGATTCATTACGTTGTCCTCATGCCACGAAACGGCTCGTTATAACATGTGTAAATATACGCAAATTGACAGTATGTTTGCACCTCTGGTGTAAGTAATTATACCCTTGTAGGCATCAAAAGGACACAGAGAGAGGAAAATGTGTTTTTACCTTGGTGACCCGATTATTGCCCTTTGCTAACAATCCTACATGTTTTACTGATGAACTTATTATTATTTTTTTTCTTTTCTCTCTACCGTCGGGAATTGCTCAGTTCATCTAGAATGAGTGTAAGACATCTTCATCCAGTATATTTTGCCGTTTTTGCTATAAGAGTAACCAAAGTTCTATGTGATCGTATTTTGGCTCTTGACTCTTTCGTGCACTGTCTACGAAGTTACTCGACAGTTGTTCTTTTTCAATGAGTTCCAGACTTGTTTGATTACTTCGAGATATACACTATATTCTTCCAGCTATTAATTAGCTATTATTTTTGTAAATATATGAACTGACCACATTTCTTTTGTTAGTTCTATTTGGACGAGCGATATCCTTATACTCAATTCAAAATTCAGTGACAAACCAATCCTAATGATATTTCCTACATTAAGTCGAACTGAATCATTCTCAACTACTCATCTGAGTCATTTGAAGTGAGGTATATACTTGTGCATCTAATTACTCCTTCAAAAGATATAATAAGATATATATTAAGTCCAGATTGACGCTAATAATAAAAGCAACGACTTTTATCTCGTGTCTTATAATAATAACGTCAAAGTGGTCTTATAAAATTCTCATGATGTTTGCAACATTTGCATATCATAGAGTGATGTTATTTTAAGACGATGTTGAAGTTAATATTATATGCCATCAGTATAAAAACTATGTTTTTCAGCAGGGGATAGAATTATATATATACTGAAAATTTATGAAAGAATAATTTAAAATATTTAAAAAGACAAAAATCCAGAAAGAAATGTAACAATGAAAGAAAAATAAATGAAAATATGGAACCCAGCAAGTCAAAAAGCAATATCGGACTGAGGACCGATTAAGCGGGGTTAAACTAGTTTAATGGTACCAACCTTCCCCCTTTGCGACTTGGTAGGCTGAATTAGGAAGTCCAAATTGCAAAAGAGTTCAATGATTAAAAAATGCAAAAACTTTCAACGATAAAATCTACAAAAATAAAATCTATATTTCCTGGTAGGCTGAATTGGGAAATCCAAATTATAAAAGAGTTCAATGATTAAAAAATGCAAAAAAATTTCAACGATAAAATTTACAAAATAAAATCTATCATTCTAAAAATTATCAACAAGTCAAATTATAAAAATTACTTACAAAATTCAAAGAAATGAAGATTCAAATATGTGAGTAGTAAGACGGAATTTTCTTTAAGCTTCAAGATGTATATCACATACTCAAAATGAAAAAAATATAACACATCATCACCATATAAATTGAAAAAAAGATTTAAATCATTGTTTGATTGGTAATAAAATGTAAAAGGATGCAAACAATTGGTTGGTAATAAGCTGTATGGTAAAGGAGTATAACGGTCCAGAGAGTGAGTAAAAATGTAAGCTGTGTAAATGTAAATAAATAAATTCTTCACGGCTAGACCACTAACAAGCCGACTTTGTGGACCTATTGTTGTGTGGTGGATTTGAAATTGGATCACGATTCGCAAAGATGTTTAATATATTTATATATATATATATATATATACATATGTATATGTATATGAAATTATATATGTATATATATATGTATATATATATATATCAAAAAATATATATGTATATATGTATATATATATATGTATATCAACGAGTATAATATGTATGTATATGTATAATATATATGTCAAAAAGTATATATATATATATATGTATATATGTATATATCAAGTATGTATATATATATATATATATATATATATATATATATATATATATATACCTGGATCAATCTAAATCATTTTACAAGAGAGATTAAGAAAATATCAACAAAATCTTCCTTAAGAAATCATTAATCGAATGGCGGATAAATTTTGTATAATATTAAATCATAATATCTTACCTGAAAGAATAGATAAATGTTATAAGTAAATTATTATTTATAACATTTATTCATCTCAACTATATTCGCAAATCGTAATTAAAGTATTGGCTGAAAAAGGGTAACCAAATCAGTGAAATATTGTGCTATTTTTATATGCATGAGTTATTGAAAAAAAAAGTTATGAATAATCATATACTTATATAGTGACACCACGTTATATTAAGTAAAAGTTATGAAATTTAAATCAATCTTCTGTGAAATCGCCTTTGGCTATTACCAAAAACAAGTCACAGGACCGATGGAGATAGATTTTGGAATCTCTGACATTTGTGATTACACAATTATCTTTAAAATAAATAAAAAATACGAAGGAATGAAAAGCAGAAAATTACTCAACATAGCAAAAAATGACACTCAACACACACGGAATACAGTTCAAAGACAACAAAGCATATAACAATCACTTTTATATTTACATATTAGTAGAATACACAAGTGTCCAATCATGTTTGAAATAAACCTTTATACTAAGTAAATAATGTTTAAAATCTCCTAAGCAAAGTTCTTTCTCTCAAAAAGCAGACTGAGTTCTTTTATTTAGTATATTATCTCCATTTTATTATTCTTGAGGAATTCAGGTCTACAAATGAAATCTTTTAATTAATTATCAGAGTAAGTAGTTGATAATTTGATGCTAAATTTGACTGCATTTGTCCACATCTCTTGAAGCTGATTTATTTTAGCTCTCAGATTTATATTAGGAGATAAAATCACTGTATTCTAGTATTTAGTATTAGATTCGCTACGTTTTATTTCAGTTTTTGAAGGAATTCACCTTTAAAGTAGATACACAGATTATTTCCTTATTTCTATAATCTCCATCTAATTAAAATTTTCATTTTTGAGGACTTAGCTACATGCATTATTTGGTTTTTTTTTTAAGATATTAGTAATGAGATGCTACTCATCTCCGACATTGAACACATAAATGAAGCATTCAATATTTCAAGCAACAACATTTAACAAAATACTCTTTGAATTCCAGAAAATACTACAGCAATTACTTTCAATAATAACAGTTTCAAAAACACATAATAATTCATCTGTTAAATAATAAAAAAAAAACTATCAAACTTTGTGTTTGGATTTTTCTACCAAAAGTAAAATATTATTATGAATGCGACGAAAAATTAATTTGCTAGTAAATTTGACAATAATATAATTTCATTATTTTATAATTAAATAAATTCCTTTCCGGTTTTATTCCATGCTTTCAAGATTTAAAAAAAATATTCCGTAAGTAATCTGCATTTTTGTAATAAATTGTTTCCCTTGAAAGAATACTTGCGATAAACTTTTTTATGTCTCTCAAATAAACAACCACCCTATTTATAGGTGACTTAAAGGCATTTGCCATAAAACATTGTTTAAAAGAATATTTCGTAAAAGAATGATTCGACTTCCTTACCAATGCAAGCGAGTGTCATTCCAAACTGCATTCTCTACCTTCTTTTCTTTTATTCTCCAAAAAAGAAAAAAAAACTCCAATGAGTTTCCCATCGTTTTTTAATGCATTGTATTCTTGTTTTGTAAACAGGCTAAATAGATTATCTACTATCCATTGTGTCCAAGTAAGAAAAGAAAAAAAAATAACGTCTCAAGTTTTGTTATTTCACGCTAAGTTTGTTTTCGAAGAGTCGAGTTTCTCCCACAGAAGACCGAATTATATGGTATAAAATTGTTTTGCGTTGCATGCGGTTTGAAACAAAATAAACATAATGAAACAACTTTATTCGAGTGTATGACTCAAGTCTTTGTGTTACAATGGGAGCAGAAGTTTTTACACGATAAAGTTTTAACGCGTATTTATTGTAATAAGTTTTGGAGTTGATATTGCTGCAAACATTATTTATTTTTTATCGTAGTAAGGTAAGAGGAGGAAGTTATCTTCAAAATAATTTTCAATAGGTTTATTTTAGCAATGAATTTTCAAATGACAAAATATATTAAAGTTAATGTCGGCCTATTTACGAATTTTATGTTAACTAACATCTGGAGTAATACTTGATTTTATATTTAAAATTCAAACTTTTTTTATTACCCAATCAAATATTACTATGCAAATGAGATAAAATAAGAAATGTAATAATTGAACAAAAGATAATTACATGTAAGAAAAATAGAATTTAAAATTGAAGAGTGGATAGCTGATAGAGCATAATCACAATAGATCTTAGTACATTAGAAATTGGAATGAGTTGATATAGTTGATCTTCGGCGATTAAAATCAGTTAAAATGGACTCTTGGTTAGAGTAAGAGGCGATAAGGGTCAAAATCTTAATGTTCCAGATTTGTCTCACTCAAAGTTTGTGAGTTTGTAAACTCGAAATTATTTCTTTATTTCCTTAATTTTTACCTCGTATTAAGATTCAAGCGCATTAAGAATTATTTGAGAGAGACCAATATATCTTGCACAATCGGCGAAGAAACCTAATAAACGGTAATTATATTTCTTCGATGTCTCCTTAATTAATATTGTGGCCGCAGTGATTATTTTATTAAACTTTACGGTGTCTATAGATTTAAATAAGAATGTACATTTCATTAAATCTGACTTTATGAAAAAAAAATTACTTAACTTAAAAGAAGAATTTAGTTAAAAATATCATTCGATTCAACAATAATTTTATATTCCTTATTATAAGAAAATGGTCGTTTTTACTAGCTTAAGGAACAAAGAAAATGCATTATTTTACGGAAGAACAACTATCTAATTTAATTTAATCCATTTTTCGTGCATAACATTTAAGATTGTCTGTGAATATCTTTTAATAATATGAAACTTGGTAGAAATGTAATGAATTCATATCCATACATTTTAACTTGTATGCAAACCTTACAATTATTATTATACCTGAAAGAAACATGTATCCACAATGTGATGTATAATTCCCTTTTCAATATAGTTACCGTCACGTTCTACGCGCGAACACATACACTTGCGCTAAATGATGATTAGTCATACAAACCTATCAGATAACTCAGGCGTTAATGAGAACTTTCATCTTTTAAGCACAAAAGTGTAGTCCCTTTCGGTACTCTTTCAAGTTTGGGAAGAAATAAAATTCGCGCAAAAGTATATATATATATATATATATATCTGTGTGTGTGTGTGTGTGAGAGAGAGAGAGAGAGAGAGAGTTTTCTAAAAATTCTAAAAATTGTGCCAGCCAAAGATAGCGAAATAGATATATAATATATTTATATATATTATTAAAATTTTACTACTTACCTTGTAAATATATTTATCATGAAGAATAATAATGAAGAGGATATAGTATTATAAAACAACCGACAGTGAGTTTTATGAAGGATTATTGCAATAAGAACTTTTTTACGAATAAGAAAGTTTTTAGATGTGACAAAAAAAATGAGTAGATTTGTTTTTGATCACAATATCATCAAACTTAGAAAGGGGGTCTAAATTTTAATTGCAAACAATACAAAGAATATATAAATAATACACATACCACTTTTCAAGTTAGCTAGTCAGATCATCAGTTGATAATCGTATATTAATTTTACTTTAAATGCTTTTAATGATAGTAAATTGTATTAGTTTCATGAAACGTCCAGCTGATGAACTCCAGCTTCCACACATATCTTGAATTAGATGACTACCAATAGGTCACCAATTAAAAATACATAAAATAAAAATCAAATCAAATTTCAGGTTTACTAAAACACTGTATTGTTTGATATGTTGTCAAATTTCTAAATAAGTGCACATTTATTTCCAATTATTACCATAATTTAATTATTAATAAACATCTAGCGAATATTTACTTACGTTATAATGAACATAATTATACTATCAGATATAAATTTATTACTGTAGATATATATAGAGGATAAATTTATTTTGAATTATAACAAGGCATCCAAAGGTAAAACTAACATATGTATTTGTCTTAAATATTTAATTCTAATTTAAACTATTATTTGTAAATATAAAACATAATATTTGGACATAAAATTGAAAACGATATACAGTTAAAGAATAGATAATATTTATTACGAGAGAAATAAATTTGAATTTTATATAATTAAATTATGTTTCTGGAGTAGATGTTAACACATTTCAACTTTTAGAGATATTATATGTGATTATATAAAATAGCAATTTAATTGTTATCATATCTATAGGTGTTACATATTTATATTGTGTTGCACATATAAAAATCATACCATAGCACCTTTGGATCTTTGAATGTACCGGATAAAAATAGAATAGAATACCTAAAAATAACACATATAAGCAATTAAAGGTATCTATTATTGAAAAAAAAAAAACTCAATACATTAAATACAAATATAATGTCGAACACACGAAACAGCTTCCCCTGAAAATATTGTACTGTTTCATATAGATAGTCTACATTATTGCATTCAAAGTAGGACATGTAAAATAAAATTATATGACATGTCAGCCTGTATAAAAATGGCACTCTACCGACACGCCCAAAAAGGCGAATAATCGGATTACGGAAGGAATATTGCAGTAATGAAATATATTATTAATATAACTAAAATATTTGCGCGTATGAAGTATACAAATAAAATATATAAAAATATATAAAGCATGCACAGTGTATATACTCAGCAGAACATTATTAAATAAAGCTTTCCTGTTTCCCGAATTTCGTGGATTTGACCTTAGTAGCGAAAACCCTCTAGCGGAACAGGAACCCAGTCACAGCAGTACGCGTGCGTTAGAGGCTGCCGTAGCGAATGGGATATAGCGGTGCAGCTGCTGCTCCCTAGATATCCTAAAGGCATTAAACCCAATACCTGACTTTGTATGCAGTTAGGGCTAAGAATAGTCTAAGTAACTCTATTTGAAATGTGAACAACGTACTGCAGATAGTGTCAAGAAAGCATTAAGAAAATTCCATGAGTAAATTCTGAAGAAGGCTCTTAGAAGGCTTTGACTGTTATTGGGGAAATTGTTACGGTTAATTGGGTCACTTGTTTGCTTAAAAGGTAATTAAAACAAATTTCTATGCATCTCCGATACGTTATAATATTACAAAAAAAAATGTGGGAAAGAAAAACAAGCAAATGTGAACGAATTGACTTTTAATTATGAATAAATTATTTGAGCAACAAATACAATGTTCTAATGTGGTTTTGTGGCTAAGAAATATAAAAAGAAAAAAATTACATTATAGTCAATATTAATGGTGAGGGAGAGTTGAGATAATATTCTCTACCAAAGAAAGAATTTCAAGAACATCAGAGACCTATTGAATATAAAAAAATAAAATAAATTAGAACTTATATTTAAAAAAGAAATGATAATTTTAAAGGTACAAAATTATCAACAAAAAAGAGACTAATGCAGTAAATGCAAGTAATATAAAATGGGTTTGAAATAAAATTTCCAGAGGCATAGTAATAGCGAATGTCCCGTAAAAGTATTTCAGGAAGAAAGTATACTTACATTATACAGGCAAAAAGCGTATCTCAAATATAATTCAATTTTGAGTTTTTTTTTTTTTTTTTTTAAATTGTTCATTTTGCCTCAGAAATGATTTGAATGTATTTAATTTTTATTAGAGAAATAAATTAAATCTTATTAGAAATAAAAATCCGTTATAATAGTGATGTATATTATATCAATCAAAATTGCAACTTAGAATTGAAATTGTAGATAATTTACCTAGCAATTCATTGTAAAATTTAGAAAAATTAAGGAAGTAACTTTCAAAAAAATATGTCTTTTAAGAAGAAAAAAACTTATGTCGAAGGAGATATGACCTTCTACAAACCATTTAATAAGACATTACTAAAAAATTTTGAAGAGATGGTTTCCTAAAAAACTGTTTTGAGTATTAAGTAAATATTATTAACTTTAATTGTAATATATAATTATATATATACATATATATATATATATATATATATATTAAATATACATCGATCAATAACTCCCGAGTCTAACACATTGAAAACAACATTTTTTGAAAAAATTTTTTTTATTCATCAACATAACACCTATTGTTAATCAAATCTTTTAGGTGATGCAATCGTTCCAACGCTTTTCCAAATCTTTTTTTTTTTTTAATTTTTTTTTTTTTTATTTTTTCCTAATTTTTTTTTTTTTTTTCGCAAGAAATCTTTTGTTGGTGAGTAAATAGCGATAAACAGCTTGAATCATCGACTCGTTGTTGTTTTTTGTTGCATCGAAAGCAATCGGGTGGCACCCAATTTGAAAACCTTTCACCACTTCAAAACCTTTTCCTGGTCCGATCGACTTAAATTTTACACGTTTCAAGCAAAGGTTATAATTTTAGAAAGACCTGGTTACTGGTTACTACGAGCGCATCTCTGTTAGTCTCTGGAGTTATTGATCGATCATATATATATATATATATATATATATATATATATATAACAAAAGCTGATTCCTTATGAATGAAAAAAAATTTGACCTTAGGGATCATTTCCTTTTTTACGACATTAATTAATTTTTTCATTTTCAATTGAATTATTGAATATATATTATATATCACGCTCGGAAAAAACCGTCCTCCTGATTAGAGATTTGAAATAGCACATTTGATTTTTTCGAAGATATACAAAGCTTGAATTTCTGTAGTTAAACTGCAAGAAATTAAAAAACATGCTTCAAATGTGTTTATGAACAAATCGAGTAGAAGATGATGTGTAACTAGGACAAAGCACTTATCTCTCATTCTTGGATAATAGATAAAACACTTGAAATTAATTTTAATCGAACATTTTGTCACATAGTACAAAAATAAAAAATTAATAGAAAATGATAGTGAATACGTTAAATGAGTAACTCCCTCCGGCTCAAGATCTCACTTATTAGCTATTTTGCAGAAATATATCTGCTGACGTTCAAACATTATACAGACAATGTGTACATAGTTTTAATATTGTAAAGACATGCATATGTAACCCGGTAAAACAAGAAATTAAAAATTGAAAATTGAAATAAAAATTGAAAATTGAAATAAAAATGAAAATTGAAATAACAAAATGGAAATAAACTGAAATTGAAATAAAAAATTGTGTTAAGTATTAAATAAAATGTGAGAATCACCACGCCACAACCCAACGGTGAATATCAACAAACTTGAATCCACACGGAAAATCCGAAAGTAAACGGATTGGTGCCATATTAAATATTGTGCTGAATCTCAGAATTCAAGTTTAAAGAACGTTCTTATTGTATATCATTATCATCATACTCAATTTTTTTTATATAATTAACTATTCAATTGATGGATTTATAGTAACCTTTTAAGCTTTAACCCTAAGATTCTACGTTATGTGTTTATAAAATATTTGTAGCCAAAATTCTATACATTTTATATCAGTTTTCATTCATCATTATATTGAATAAGGAAGTAATAGTCTATCATGATAATAAGTAATGATTTCCAAACATATTAATCTTCATTTCGAAAATAATATATTTTCGAGTCAATTTACAAAAAACAATTTAAATTTCGGAGTTATAAATATGAACTCATTCCGAAATAAACATTTTGGTCTCATCTAAATTTTTAAATTGAGATAAGAATGTCGCATTAATGATTGCTTTCTTTAATTATAAAATAGTCAAAAACCTACAGATAATTATTTTTAAAATATCTTTTAGTTTAAATTTCACTTTAATTGTTAAATGCGATACAAAATTAGCACTTATGACCATCTTTTTTCTATTTAAGCCGAGGAAATCCTGCTAAATATATTTTTATATGTTCACAAAATAGAATTTAGAAGAATTTATCACTGAACTGATTTCGAAATTAAGCAATGAGGTTTTAACATGAGAACATTTTTTTTTTTCAGACTTTGAGAAAAATATATTACATTCATTGATTTATCACATTCCAAACTACGATTTACTTCCCTGATTCCTGGAGAATCATCGATATGTCATCTCTATCGATATATCATTGTAGTTCTTCCCTGTTATTAAAAGTGTAGACACAATTCCTATACTTCATGAAAATGAAATGAATTATTTTTTGAATGGTTAAAATGAAACCGGAAGGGATTAAATTTGTCGCAAGGAATAATATATAACATTCTAAAAGTCACTTTTACCATATAATGTTATTTCGCAAGTTAAATCAATTGCGGATCAGGTTTGGAACTGGGCTTAAATAACAATCGTACGACTGATGACACTATATAGCTAGGATTTTATTAAGATAGTTGATAAAAGATGCATAGTTAGATGATTGAAATATTTCAACAACAATATTATCTTAGAAATATTTTAACAACAATTGGACAGTAACAAATAAATTATAGAAATCCTTCATTTCTTTTAATTAATTTGCTGCACCACTAAGTAGTGAAGCTTTTAATATTTGGATCCATTTATAGGATATGAATTAATTTTTTTTTAATTCTAAGAAAACATAGATAAAGTTAAACGTCAAAATTACAATTTTATTTTCAGCACACACACACACACACAATATTATACATATATATATATATATATATATATATATATATATATATATGTATGTATGTAATATGTCAACAACCTGTAGAAAAGGAAAAATAATATTTCAATGTAAAAGTTCCATGTGTCATATTTAAAAACTTAAATTTAATTTCTTAACTGAAATAATGTCTTCAATTTTCTTAAAATTTAGCACGGCATGGAATGCCTGCACTAAAATCTCTAACTGTTATTTCAACTTGATGATATCTTAATAATTAACTTAAAGTAAATGTTTGTATAATGCTAAAAAAGTTTTACTAGAATTGCTTATAATCGTTTTGTCTGAAAAATTTCCTCCAAATTTTTCTGCATATTTAAATTGTTCAACGTAATTGAAAATTTAAAGTTATTTTTTTTTTAAATTTTGAACCAATATCTTAATACAAAACTAATTTTTTAAAAAACATTTGCTCTTTAACATGCAGAAAATTATTTATTTATTTTCTTATTTGCTTTATTTTAACGTAAACCCACATTTTTAAAGAAACATTTCGCCCTGTTTGGAAAAAAAAAAAAAAAAAAAAAACAGAAATATATATAATTATCTTCTCTCTCTCTTCTTTAAAAATAGACCA
Source organism: Nephila pilipes (assembly GCA_019974015.1). Lineage (NCBI taxonomy): Eukaryota > Metazoa > Arthropoda > Arachnida > Araneae > Nephilidae > Nephila > Nephila pilipes. Next base: position 55,673 of record BMAW01106519.1, read on the forward strand.
ACAATATTTTTATGTGTAAATTTTTTGAAAAATTATCATTTAATCAAATCCTTATATGTGATCAATTTTCATGCAAAAGCAAAAATAAATGAAATAATACAACATTCAAGTAAAATTTGAATCACAAAAGTATTTAGATTAAATTACTAAACATCATCTTAAGAAACTTTAATGCAATCAAAACATATATATTTAAACAAGTATCTTCTTAAATATGAATGCAATACTATATAATAAAAATCACAG
>BMAW01106532.1:0-11682 GCA_019974015.1 Nephila pilipes
ACACACACACATATATATATAATACGACAATTTTACTTTGAAAATAATGAATTAAAAAGAATTTTGTACTTAAGTTGTGGAACAATGAGGAAATTTTTTAAACGAGGAGAAATGAATTTTCTTCACACGAGAGAGAGGGAGATACATTAAGGGTGGAAGTAACATGAGACACTAACTCTGATAATTAGATGAAAAGTGCAAAATAATTTTCCCTGTTTGTTTCTCTAGAGGAGTTAAATTAAGGATTACACTGATCATATGGAAAAATATGTAGCGAGAGTTAGGTACCTTATACGGAGTCTGAGGGTAAAGTCTGAGAAAGATGTCAAGGTCAACAATAGAAGAAACATACTTACGTCAATGTATGCTATTTTTGTTCTTTCAAGGAATGAAGGCAAATGAAGCAGTGAAAAAAATTACTGATAATTACGGATATGTTCAGAAACTAATCTAGTGTCAGATGGCATAAAAAGTTTAAAAATGGAAATAGGAATCTCAAAGATGCTGCACGAAAAGGACGACCCCAAAAAATAGATGATGATACCCTGAAGGCGATGGTGGATTTAGATCCTAGTTAAACAATTGAGGAATTATCATTGCAGATTGACTGTCAATGATCATCATCATTCAGAATCATCTTCGTCTCTTAGGAAAATTGCACATGCAAAGAATTTGGATTCCTCACAAATCGACGGAGACGACGCTCAATCAAAGACGTACCATCTGAGCGTCTCTTTTGTCTCGGCATGAAGCCGATCCCTTTTTGTGACAGGAGATGAGAAGTGGGCTCTATACAATAATCCTGTACGAAAAAGCAATGGCTTTTTTCCGGAGAAGCACCTTTTCTGCCATCTCGACCATCACTGACAGTAAAGAAGGCCTTTGTGTGTGGTGGGATTTTTCTTGCATAATATACTATAAATTGCTTGAACCTAGTCAGACCGTAACAGAGACAGTGTATTGTGAATAGCTCGAGCAAATGAAACAAGAACTAATAAGAAAATGGACTGTTTTGGTCAATAACAAAAAAAAAAAAAAAAAAAAAAAAAAAAAGAATAATCCTTCAACATGATAACGTGAGGCCTCACGGTGCAAAAATAACAGGTAAAAATAAGGAAGTTTGAATTAGAACTTTTATCTTATTCACCCTATTCACTAGAACTCGAGCCATCAGATTACCACTTTTTCAGATAGAGAATACATTGAGAGGTAAAAACTTGAACAATGTTGGATAAGTGAAAACGCAGTCGGAAAATTTTTTTATTGAAAAATCGAAGTACTTTTTTTAAAAAGGAAATCCACACAACAATTGCCTTTAAGCTGGCAAAAAAGTGTTAAAAATGATATTATTTTGTTGAATAGTATTTAAGATTTCTTTAATAATTAAATGTTTTTCGCCAGCCAAAAAATTTTGATTACTTATCGGTCTTCCTAACACACACACACACACACACGCACGCACGCACACACACACACACTCTCATTAGTGTAATATATATATATTACATATAAGTAGACCTATATATAGAATAGTTATATATATATTGCACTATATATATAAATAGACCCATATATATACATATATATATAGTGTATTACATATATATATATATATAGTGCAATATATATATACATAGTGTATTTATATATATATATATATATATATATATATATATATATATATATATATATATATGTTATTATATATATATATATATATATATATATATAGTTACAGGTCTAATTTTATGAGTTTTTAATTGTATAAATTTTGATTTTTGGTTAATTAGAAAATTCTTTCATTCAATTCTTAGCTCCTAAATAGAAAGCGACTCAAACAACTTATCATACGTTCTTGTGTTACGAATTTCTAATTATAGACTTAAATTTAATTATTAAGAATGCTTATTAATACACTAAAGTGATTTAGTAAGATTTTTAAAAAGTTAATTAAAGATTTAAAGTGATTTAAAGTGATTTTTTTAATACCATTTTTCCTTTTACATAATAAGTTTTTCTGTATAGATACAAGTGTTGTGATTTTAATCCTTATATTTCATAAAAACAATCAATCATGCATGTATATTAGCGATTGATTTTAAATTAACTAGCTCTACATTGGATTTGAGGGGTACGTTGATCACACGGGAGTAAGATAGATAGAAGTTTTATAACTCTTTTTTAAGTTTCATGGTTTCTAAAAAGTGTATAAATATTTATATTGTCTTTTGAATGTTTTTTTTAAAATTTGGCTAAAATGAATTTTGATTCCTTTTGCTTTCCTCTATTTTTGCTGTAGTATTGTACTTTCTTATTAGCTTATATACATATTTATTATTTCGTACTTCTTTTGAACTTTCTCAATTATATTTACACACACTCACGTATGTGTGTGTGAGTATTCTTTTGAAATATCTTTTTTTTTGTATTTCGTTTTCTTACATTCATAGAATTTTCATGCAGATTTATAAAAATTTCTATTTAAAATGTAAAGTTTGTAAAGCATGTTTAACCACCTAATCTGTCAAAAAAAGACTCAGAATTTAAAAAGTCATATTTTCTTTTCTTTATGATTTTTCTCTCCTTAGTTTTCATTGCTTTTTATGTCTTGTTTTGTACATAATAATGTTATTAATTTTATCTTCTTACTATTTTTGTTTAATTTTCTTTCAGGTATTTTTCTCTTTCTTAATTGTTTTGATGTGTGTGATCTGGTCCCTTGGGTATCCCTTATTGGGAGTCACCTGATTAAAAGTTACTATGTATATTAACTAATTCTGATGTTGATATTGTTATAGATTACAGCTATTAATGTTAATTTGTTTGGATTCAGGAACCCGTAGATTGAAGTAATACATAGTATCGTAAAATATTAATTGCTATTCTGGGGAATCTTTAAATTTATTTATTACTAAAAATCATCGAGACAGAAACTCAATTTTTATTTATTATTTTTAATACTTCTTTACATAGTCTCAAACCAGTGTTATTCGTTTTCTCGCAATACTTCCTTACCTTTAGAAGGTCATCATTGAAGGATTCAACAGACTAAACTCTTATCTTCATCAGATTGCGGATTACTTCAATGCACAGCTTCCTAAAAACATACAAATTAACATTAATTGTTGTAATTTTTAATGTTATGATACATAAGGATCAATTCATATTTAAAAAGGCTTTATCCAGATATCTCTGTTATTTCTTAGTAATATTTAAAATTTTAATATACCTCTTCATATATATGATTTAATAATTTTTAGAGTTGATATGTATACCGTTATTCCTATTGTCGTAAAAGCTGTCTATTTCTTTCACACGTACAACTACATATATTAATTCTATGAAGTATATCGTAATATTACATTTCATAGTAGTAATAATATAAAACTGATAATATAAAACTTATTCACAGCAAATGTTTAAAAAGAAATGAATAAAAAAAAAAAATACCACAAAAGTGAAGAAATTTCTTAAAGTGTATATATATATATATATATATATATATATTTGAAAAATCTTGAAAAAGTTCAGACTATGAGAATACTTAAAGATTTATATAGAGAAATCTTCCATGATATTTACGAAAGATTTTAATTTCCCTATAATTTTCAATTTAAATCTAATTTCTTAACTTTTCTCTTTTTTTATTTATTTTTAAATTTTGTTAATCAGTCTCTCTTAAATTCACGAACTGATTGTGAAACCCCATGTTGGACTTACTTCTCTCATTTCACAGAACTATAAACAAGAAACAGCCTGGGCAACAACTGCAGTCGAAAGAGTCTTTCCGTTCCAAACGACATCAATGCTTCATCTCGTAGCACTCCAAAACTCTGTTTCAAGACTCTTGAGCAGATCTACAACTTTCACTTTGGTTATCTTCAATAACAGCCTATAGGATTCAAACAACATCCAATAATATAGTAGCCTCTCATAACACATCTTATAACAAGTTAAAGACTCCACTCTCTCCCAAGTAACTTCAAAAATACCATAACATGAGCTAGAGAAACGCAACAAGTCCCAAACACTATAGATTTATAACGTCAAGATCTATAAACGTGATGATCCCTTGTCGACCCTAGTAGGATTATTAAGAGAGTAGAATGCCATGTTGATGTAGAAGAAGAAATTTCTAGCAACAAATCGAGGTTGACAGAAGCTTCATCATTAGCCAGAAAACCGCTGGAATGCTGCCATGACGTGTTGCTCGTCAGGTCGATCGTTCTGCCATCAGAAGCTGTTGTAAGTAGTGAACATATGATCGTACCCACGCATGACAGACCAGGTCTGAAGCGACTAGAGGGTCGACGAGGTGAGACAATCGAAAGATCGTGAGCGATCTGTGAATTAGTGATCTGTGGTGTTTAGTGATGAATGCCACTTCGTTTGGGGGACAGATGATCTCTGTGTACGGTTAGAAGACGCTCTGGTAAACAATTAAGTCCCGTGTCCTCTGTCATGTGCACAGTTCTCTTATGCAGATATAATGGTTTGGAAGGCCATTGAGTATAATCGCCTTTCTACTATCATGAGGAAACCTAGAACATTAATGATCCAGAGGTGTGTGAAGGAGATTATAAGACACCATGTGCTTCAATTTCTGACTGGTATTCCAGGTCAACTTTCCAACAAAGTAATGCAGGTTTGCCCACGACTTGGGTTGCTCATGATTTGCTACGTAATTGATTTGTGCTTGATTTGCAGTACAGTCTCTTCCACGGCCTGCGCTCCACGAATATGTCCCCAATTCAGCCCGGACATGTCCCTTTTCCAGCATATCCGGGACCAACGTAAATGCCAGAGGAAACAGTTCCACCCTCTACATGATTTAGAGGGAGCTGTTGAAAACTTTTGGGCCTGTCTGCCTCAGGAGAGTATCAGAAGTCTATTCAGTTCAGTGCTAGACTGTGTTGTAGTATGTTATGCTATACAAGGCAGTCCGACGCGATATTGAAGTTGACTGGATATACCACACTCTAATAGTTTAATTCACCTGTTTTTCGTATAGAGTAAATGTGTCTTTCATCTTCATCATTATCTGTATGAAATTTCATTTTAATCAAATGCTTCCTTCTTGATGCGCTGATTTCATTGTACGTGAATGTATATTGACCAAACAAACCTTCTTTCAGAATTAAAATTGAAAAAATCTCATTTCAACTTCCAATGATAAAATATCTTTTTCAAGTATTTTCTTGATTAATTTTTGAATTCACAAACATTAAAGGGGAACTAATTACAATCAAATAAATATATTTGAAATAAGAGTTATATAACATTCTAAATTACTATTTAAATTAAGTAAAATATTTCGATTATATAGACCTCTGGAAAAAGTTAGAAAAATAACCAGAAAGATTTTGACTTTGGAATGTAGTTTTTGTACAATAGTCCTCATGTAGCTATAGGACACCCCATATTACATTCACATAGAGTGAAGATAGGTACGATATCTGTACTCTAGAGTGATGGTAATTCAAATCAACCACACAATTTTTATATATATTAGCAAAACGCTTAGTGATAAAACAATTTGTGTTAAATAAAATTGTTAAAATATTACAAAAAGAAATTATTTCATTTCATAGATATACAGATAAAATTCATCTCAAAATTATATTAAATGTATCATGTCTTAATAGTTATTCACAACAATCATTTAGTATTTTATTTTGAAATCATCATAGTAGAAGAAACTTATTTGCTTAGCTTGAGATAATTTTCATTAGTTTACTTTCAATTAGTTTCACTTTAAGTAAAAAACTTTATGAATTAAAATTATTGATACATTTCATTTGGAATTGTTGAAAAAAACAATTAAATTATTCAGTCTCAAGTAAATACACTTTATATTTGTTATAGTTATACCTATTAATTAAAGCAAATAAGTAATTTTTTAATCAAATAAAACTTTTGGAATATGAGAACTGATTACTTCGAATGACTGAGTGAGTGAAAGAGAGAGAGAGAGAGATTATAAAAATCAATAAGGGAGTGTGAGGTAGAAATAGTTTTCGGAACATTTCAAGAAGAAATTATTCGTATTTCTTTGAGATGAGAAGTTAACGAATATTTGTACTGAATGAATGCTGTATCTTTTGCTAAAGAATTGAAAAATTATTTCCTTAAATGGCTGAGTAAACATTCAATGGCTTATATATACTCCCTTATTTTGGTTAATTAGAGGGATATTTACTCAGTATTTTTAACTGAATAAACAAATATTTTTTAATGTTAAAAATTAGCTTGGAATGTTAAGTTATTAGCAAAATTATTTAGAGCTTATAATTTCAATAAATGCAATCGTAACTTATTTAGAAAAAAAGAAAATTAAAGTTAAGCTAACTTCTATTCTAAAATTGTTTGCAATTCTCTTTTATTCTTAGCAGATCTGATAACGTAAAATATACATAAAAATTTGATAGAAACTGAAATGTCTATGATTACTGAAAGCATTTTATTCTCTATATTTTTTATACAATAAACACCACCTCTTTTCAATTTTTTCCTCTTTTCCCAAAGACACAAGATAAGAAAAACTCAATTATTTTTTTTTATCCCTTATTCCATCCCAAATCTTTCTTTTTGATGAATTTGTATCTTTTGAAACACGAAAACAGCGTCACACAATGGTTTTGCTGTGGAGTGTGTTGTTTATTTTGTCAAAGAAGACTATAGACCCTCATGTTACGAATACGCGCGAAGTATATTGAGGATATATCTATTCTAACGTAATGAAAAATACAACAACTTGAGTCTTAAATTTAAATTGAAAATATTTCATTTATATCCTTTGTTTGTTGTATTTATTGTTTGCTTCATGTGTATTCTTAAAATGGGAAGAGAGGGAATGAGAGATTTCTTTTCCGACAGGAAATAGTATAAAATCTAAGACAATAAATAAAAAGAGGCGAAGAAAACAATTCTCATGAAGGAAACTTGTTTCAACATTAGATAAATATTTACCATCATCTTTCAATGTAACAATGTTGAAACAAGGAAGTAATCATCTTGTTTCCGAAATATCTCATGATTAATAAAATACTCAATCCGTGGTTTTCAGTTCAGAAAGCCTCTTCAATTTGAACGTACCAGTTAAAAAAAAAGATACCCACTGCATCGATATGATTATAATCTGAATTTTAAATTGAACAGTATGTTCTGTTAAAGTGAGTAGAAATACGGAAAAAACTCAACTATCTGTTGAACGCCGCTCTGGTTTTTACTAAATGGTTCCGATCTAGTAAACAAGATTTACTTTTCGAGTGGAGCAAAAACAGAAATAAATGTATCTGAATTCCGTTTTCCTCTTTTTCTTTTGAAATGCAAATTGTTTTGAATCGACTCGCCTGTTTATGAATTAATTCCAACCGATAACAATAAGAAAAGGGAGAGATGGACTCAGTAAGAGAGAGAAGGCGGGGAATGAAAAAGTGGAGTCAGAAGGTATCTATTCATTTGTTGGTGGATGCAGTGAGCCAATCAACAAGTGCTTTGCACGGGACGGGCCGGCCGCGAGATTCCAAATCACCCCCCCGCCCCGGGTTTTTTTTTTTTTTTGTAGAGTACGCGTAGCGGTAGTTTTTGGAGAAGGGGGTGGTCCCCCCAAGAGGAGCTGAATGGCATCTGCGCACGGGATGCGTATCGATCTGGACGGCGGTGGCATTCGGGCGACCTTTCCCTCACAGCGACTTCGAATCGAGGAAGAAGATGCGGCTCCCGAGCCTCTGGTCGTCAACTTGCTGTTGTGCGGGAGAGTGAGAAAGGCATTGCATGTGCGACAGACATGAGCGTCCGCAGGGTGAGGGGATCTTTCAGGGGATCCCTGAGGCGCTACGGGAGTGTGGAATCCGCCAAGAAACCAGTCCGACACTTTCAGTGGATTTACAGGAAGGGCGAGTGGAGGATCGCTTACGGTGAGTGACTTCTTTTGGTTCCCCCAAAAAATCGATCCCCTCCGTTTGCGCCAACAACAAATTTTCCATCCGAAGTTTCCCTCCCGGAACTTTGAACTTTTTACTACTAGGCGACCCGCTTCAATCCCGTCCCACCAGGAGAAGAAATCTAAAAACTTTTTTGGAGCGGCGGTTCTCCCGAAAAACTTTTTCCCAGACTTTTGAGAAAGGTGTTTCTTCGTCCGGAACCGAACCCTTCTTCCTGCAGGGAAGTTTTGCGGGCGCTTGGCGATTCCCCTACCGACACTCTCGTCCGGTCGCTTTCGGGAAAAAGTTCGCCGGCCGAGAGGAACTGTTGCTCGCGTAGCTTTTTCGACCTTTCGCTGCTTTTCTCTTCGCTTCTCTCGCATAGTAGATGTTCTTGTGTGTGTGTAGGCTAGTGTATTAGATCTTCTCGACGAGAGGATCCTCTTTGACGAACTTTTTCTGCAAGTACCGGAAACGGGACACTTGCTGGTTCTACAACATAGACTCAATATTTCACGGACTGATTAATTTCAATCAGATATATCAACCCAAAAACTTTAAAAAAACTATATAAAGACTACCCTAAAAGGAAAAAAAGCGGTGCTTTTTTGCTTGAATGCTGAGACACGTGAACTTTCTGTAAAGTTCTCACTGAATTTTGACAAACTTTTGAAAACAAAAAGAGAGATAGACTGTGTTCCTCTCAAACTGTCACGATAAGCGGTACGCAGTTTTTATTGCATCGCTCATTTATTTATTGTGGTTCGAGGTATCATCACTACTTCGTCACGCGTTGGCCATGCGCCTACAAACAAATTTGTTTTCTATACGCACGCCTATATCGTCACAGATTAGAATTTCGCCTTGCACCTCACTCTGGTTGGACGATCATGTTCTCGCTCCATTGAGAGAAAAGGTATAAAAGGAAGATAAAATGTGGAGAACTTCAATAATGAACATGAGAGCGGAGAAAGGATCCTTTCGGGAGTCTTTCAAGCATTATGAGAGACGGGAATCGACTAAAGTCTTGGGTCCCAACCGCCACTTTGAATTAGTTTTCAAGAAAGGACAATGGAGGATTGTTTACGGTGAGTGATTTTACTTACACCTCTCCCATGTGTGCGTTTAAAAGCGAAGGACAGAATCCTTTTCCAACCACCACCTTCCTGTCCTATGTAAACTTTAAAAAGGCAAACTCTGGGCGCTGTTCTAATTCCTCTCGATTTCAAGACAAGTGTTTTGTGGTCTCAGCGGAAGAAATGCACCGCTAACTTTTTTAATTTAAGCCCCAGTGGAGCACCAAACATAATTGAATACTAAGTATTTCATACTTGAAAAGTCCTTATATATATATAGGACCCCTTTTCTATCAAAACAATCTAATTTAATTCTTGCCTTTCGTAGTCACTTTCATACTTAGTATTGCTTGGTGCATTTATTTTGTAGCTAGTATAGAACTGTAGAGATGAATGCATTAATTTAAATTAAATTTTGCGTAGAATTCTTTTTTATACATATAGTCTAGTATAGGCAATTCATTTTCTTCGCTTAAAACGTATTTGTGTTTTTATTGACTGAATGTACCCTGTTTTTATTCTGATTGTAGTAAAATCTATCTTTTCTTCCTTTATGAGTGATATTGAAGTTGCGAAACTATTGACTTAATTTTGAGTATAAAAATAATAAAAAGAAGCTTATTTTATCTCCTGAATTTGTATATTAATTCTTAAGGAAAGACATTATGCATGTCTGCTTAATATGATTACGAAAGAAAAATTGACTTAAGAATAATACGCGACTGAGACTATGTATATTTTTAAGTATTGAAAATTCATTAAACAATGCTATTATTTGACTGATTTGATTATATAAATATTAAGAATAATGTTGAAAATATTCTACTAAATATATATTAAAAACTTTTTTTTGTTCCATGTTTAGAAATGATGGGACAAATTATGAAAATTAAATGTAAATATTTGTAGCTAAAAAGTAATTACTTTAAAAGTGATTCATTTGTAATGACTGACAATGAAAGAAAACGTTTTGAAGATCAAGTTTAGTAAAAATATTTATGTAAATTTAATAAATTTATTATTTGTAACTTTGAGTTTTATAAAAGAAAAACAACATAAATCAACAGAAATCTAAATCTTTGTCAAAATCCTTTTATCAAAATCTATAATTATGTGAATTTATCTCACATCTTTTCAATATATTATAACTTGAAAATTAAAGTGCTGATAAACCAATGTAATGTTTTTGAATTGCTTACAATTGTTACGGTCGAATTTTATAGAATAGGATAATTACCCAGAATAGAGAAAACATAGACATTAATTATAAAAAAATATATTTTAAATTTTTACTCATGTATGACATTTTACTCGTACCTGAAGCATATCGCAAACTCTAAGAAATGTCATAGGCTTAAGATATTTTACAGTTACAATTGTAAATTAATTTATTCTTGTCATTTCATTTAATGTGAATTTAAAATTATTAAAACTATAACTATATATGCTCTTTATGCCTGTTTTAAAATATGAGAAAGCAAAAGCAAAATTAGTTTTGAATTAAAAGATTCTCTTTCTTGAGAGACAGTACATTGCTTTATATTTTTGAAAATTTTACGAATAAATAAATTACCAAATAACTAATATTAGAAATAGAATTAGGAGTAAAAAGATGAACTATATGTACAAATCACCAGTGTTTGCTTTTTTTATTATAATATTGTGGTTTTTTTATTGCATGAATTGAACTACTATTAAATAAGATTGAAGAAAATCTTGTTTTTAAGTATATTAATAAGTGTATATATTCACATTTTATTTCTAGCAAAAAGAGAAAAAGAAGTACTCATATGCGCATATATTTTATTTTATTCAAGAAGAAAATTAGTAGTAGGTTCTATAACTGAGTAAACAACATGTTTCCTTTAATATATATTTACTAAAGCATCAAAAAAGGGTAAGTCAAGTGAAGATGTGTAATATTTATTAAACAAGAATTCTTGTTTAAAAACAGGACTCATTTTTAAAATAAAGCGAACGAATTTCCTTTTCAATCACAGAAATAACTTCCTTAAGAGTTTTAAATTGGTTAACAGGAAATTTAGATTTAAAGTCTCGTATTATCGAGACGTCTATTTTTGTCGTAACTTTTAATAAACATACAAAATTGCATTACTATATTTTATTAAACTAAAATATTAAATATTCTAAGAAATCCGATTTGATCATTAGAGTTGGATGCAAGTTAATCCAATTTACTCTTAATTGAATTACATACATTTTTAAATAAACACAAAATAAGGGTTCTCCTAATAATTTTAAAATATTTCAATTAGAAAGAGAAAGGCGTAATAATAATTATTCCTTTAGGATGATAAATGTTTTTAAATGAAAAAGTAGTTTTTTTTATTTGCCATTTGTCAGTACGACAGGCAAACGATATACATATTTCAAATGTTCTCTCATTATAATATCAAAGTTTTGAGGAGACCATTTGTATATATATATATATATAAGAGTATTATAAGGTTTATAAATATTAATATGTACAGTATTCTAGGTATTGAAATCATATTAATTTTAAGACCATTGAATTTAACTTAGGTTTTGAAGTTTCTTGTGTTTTAAGCTCTCTCTTTCACATTAGATTAATTTTTTTAAAAAAATCAACCGAAAGACTTAAAATTATCAGCCAAAGCATGAAAAAAAAAAAAAAAAAAAAAAAAAAAAAAAAAAAAAAA
>BMAW01106535.1:0-17863 GCA_019974015.1 Nephila pilipes
TATAAATTAAATTAATACTCGAACATCAATCAACAGATTTAAAAATATTTTTTTATTGTAGGTGAGTTGTACTTTAAACCAATTAAAAACTTTAAGAGAAATTTATCATTTTTATAATACATACTTGAAAATTAAGAAGTGGCCACGGTAGCTTAGTGGTCATGGTCGTAGACTCACGGCCGGTGTTATTTCCCTCGAGTAGCGAGTTCAAGCCCTTGTTGTCACAAAAGACCCAGTGTAGCGGGCCTGATTCACGTTAAAACTGTCGAGGTCCCCAAGTTCTCCCAATGATAAGGTGTGAAAGTTTGGAGAGGGAGGTGCCAGCATAGGTGTCTCCCACGTCACATGACCGAGGTTCAGAATTAAGAAGTCCATCGCCAATAACCCTCGTGTTGCTTCTACGCGCGACGTTAATAAACAACCAATTCAGGGAAAATTAAATTCGCTTTCCATGAAAGCAGGCACATAAGGTGAAGCAAACCAACATACTCACGTGTAAGTTTTCACTTTGTACTAGCTGACATATCCTGCGTTCTGCTGACTTTACGCAGAGTAAAGAGGCTTTATTTAGGGCGTTGTTTTTTCGACATGTCAAATAGAAGTGACTTTCTTCTTATTTTGATTCAATATAAATTGTGTAAAATTTTACCAAGTTCAAATAAAAAAGATTTTATTTAAATAGAATATAAGCATTTGAATCAGATGTGGCATTCTACCAGTTCGGCTCCATTTTGTTCTTTTTGGCGTTGAGTATGTTCGTGCCAAGTCCCTATCGATTGCCATGCTAGGCTTAAATGCTGCACATATTGAATTGGTGAACAAAATCGAACTTGTCGTCCGGCAGTATATTACAAGTGGGATAAATATTTTTATCCCAATTTTTGTCGCAAAGCTTGAGCGTACACAGTTTTTTGCCCTAGATATAGAAGCTCTCACACCCTTCTAATGAAGACGAAGCTCCGAAATTTCTTTCCGAAGCTACCTTAGAAGTAGAAGCTCTCATACGCTTTGCTGTAGACCAGGGGTCTCCAAACTTTTCAGACTGAGGGCCGTATAAACAGCAGTTTGGGGGCCGACTACACATTCGAAGTCCAAATAAAAGAAGAATCAAAATATAGATGTATTTAATTACTTATTTAATATTATTTTATTCAGTTATTATTTAATAATACAATGATACACAACGCATAAACATCTGTATTAGTGGGAATGGTGAAATTGTTTCCTGGATGCCAAAATAGCAGACATTTCTGTCTTTAGATTTGATGTTCCTAACATCAACATTGACTTGAGATTATCCTCAGACAAGTTTGTTCTCAAATTACTATTCACGTTTTTCATTCTTGAAAATATTTGTTCATATAAGTATGTTGTTCCAAAGATTGAAAGGGACTTAATACAAAAGTTTTGACATCAGTAAAGTCTTCGGGCAAAAACTGGAAAAAACACCCACCAGTCCTTATTTGAACTTGTTCCTGGGGAAGTAATTTGCTTGCAAATCAATGACATCCAGCTGCAGTTCATCTGGGCAACTGGACACATCTGCTTCATATGGATTTTAAAACAATCTCACTTCTTCTGCCTTTGAATCCAAATCAGAAAAAGAAACTGCAGTTGGAGGTCTTTGATGATCTCCATACATTCGACGTGGGGAACTCAGCTGTTGCTTCAGCCGTAAAGACCTTGCACTGCTGAAAGTGACTGTTGTTGGACTGCACTTGCTCTAAAAACAAGTTTAGATGTGATGGCCTTTAGGTGGATGTATATAGATCAGAAATTAGATTTCTCTCTCCCTGTAATCTTAAGTTCAGAAAATTTAAAGGATTGGTTATGTCTGCAGTAAAAGCCAATTTCCATACCCACTCTTTATCAGAAAGTAATGGCTGTGGCTTGCCTTTACTTTTTAGAAAGTCCTCTATTTCCTTTCTTAATTTAAATACTCTGCTCATAGCTTTCTCACAACTTAGACATCTTACTGTTGTGCAATAAGGTAAATCTTATAATTCTGTGTCTGAATCTTTCGATATGATTCTGAACTGTCTATGGTTGAGCCCATGTGACTTTATTAAATTCATCATCTTCACCACAGGATTCAGTACACTGCTAATGTTAACAAATTTAGAACACACAACTTGCTGGTGAATAATACAGTGCAAGAACATTGCTTGTGGAATGTTTTTCTCATTACACATCTGCTTCGCTTGATTAACGGAGCCATTCTTTAAGTCACTCGTATTCTTTCCTCCATCAAGAACAGTCAAGCAACTAAGGTTAGTCTTGCCCAAGTTATAATTAACAAATGTTTTTTTTTCCTCAATTCATTGAATATATCCTCTCCGGTTACAGTATCATACATACTAATTAAGGAAGTCAGTTCTTGTGGCACGTTCATGTCTGTATCCACACCTCTAATGAACACAAGTAGTTAAGAGGTGGAACTGCTGTCCAGCGATTCATCGATTGCAATTGAAAAATGGTGAAACTTGCATTTCTCGCTATTTGAATCATTATGTTTTCAGGCTAGTTGACTACCCCTCTAAAATTTCTTTTCGACAACGGTAAAAGTGATCGATTTACGTGTCAAAAAAATCAAACTCTTCTGTAATATACAACAGATAATAATATATCCAAAGTAATTATCTCATTGTTTGAAAAATAAAATATTTTTAATCGCTAGCGTTTTCAATATGTTAGCTTACTATTTATAAATTGTTTGGATATGAATAAATATCTAACATATACTTTATGACTCTCCTACATGTCTTATGCAAATAAAGGTCAAGTGCTCAAAATCTCATGAAATCAAATAAAACTGTAGATTTGAATGAATTACACACAAACGAACAGACACACGTCTTTAATACTCTTCTATGCATTAAAAATGTTCAAAGTACTTAAAATGTGATACAAGTTTGATGTTTCATAAAATACTGACTCTTGAATGAAAGAAGGTTGCATTAAGGGTTAGACATTCATTCAACCTTATCCAAATGAAAATCAAAATATAAATGGAAATCATTTGAATTAAATATAAAATCAATGATGAACTTTTGATCCGAAAGTTAATCCGAAAACGATACGTATCAATCTGTGATAAGATATACAATGTACATATATTATTTATAACTTTTAAAAAAAATTGTAGAAAATATGCTGTTATTATAGTTGATTTTTTTTTTATTTGAGACTTCTAAAGATTATATTAACAAGACAGATGACATCTAAATTTCTCCATAACAGTTAAAGACATCAACTTAAACCGTAGATAAGTTTGATTTAACATCAAATAAATTTATACTTTTTTTTAAATAAAATGAATAATTTTTAATTATCAGGTAAGAATAAAAATGATAATGGGAATCGAATAAATTGGGAATTCTTTCCCTTCTGCTGCTTCGTTATTTATTTTCTTTTGTTTTAAATTTCTTTATAAATGAGCATATTTTTAAAAGATTTGAAAATCACAAGCCTTTTTTTAAATATATATTGGAGTTTATATATCCGCAACACATTTGATGTGTTAATGAGAATGATATGTAGTAAATGTTCAAGACATGGATCAAAAGCCAATAAAGATTTCAAAGTGAGAGATATTGAAAACTTTGTAATGGATACGGCTTTTTATTTAAAAAATCCCTTTTTTCAAGGTAAAAAATTATTACTTGTAATAAAGGATTTACCGTGAAAATGTATATCGGGAACAACTGGGAGAATTAAACACAGCTTTTCTGTCATAGACGTCTCGTCCAAACAGTTATCAAAAAATAAACAATTATCTCTTCCTTTTTTTTAAAATGAATTTATTGATTGTGGTTATCACGAACAATAAATAAATAGTGAAGCCTTATTAAATGCAAGTAAATGCAAACGAAAACTGAAAATACAGTACCTTCATTTGAACTCAATCATTGGCCAAAATAATATGAATAATAACAAGTTTTAAGAATATTAATTCATCCAAGTTATCTAGAAATTTAAAATTTCACTCTTTTATCAATCATAATACTTATAAATTATTACATATTCCAAAAATAATAAAACAAGCAAAAAAAAAAAAAGTTTATTAAAAGTGCTGAAGGGTCAATATAAATTGCTGGTGTTGGCTGATATTACGAGAAGATTAAAAAATTTTAATCTAAGTCGTTGAAAGATAAAGTTTCACATATACATTTGGATCGGGAGTACGGCACGTGTAGAGAGCACTTACAACTAAACGAAAAGATTCCTTAAAAAAATTTAACCTTCTATGTGAAAAGGTTAATTACAGTACTTTGCAATCAAGGTTCTTGAGTTCCTGTGATATGAAACTTACTTAAATGAAATCTCATAAGGACATCTTTTAAGGAGTGAGGCAATATTAATAACTTAAATGACTATTTTTGAAAATAAGGTCATCGATGATATTTTATCTTTCTAAGCATATCTAAAAATCAATTTGGTTACGAGAGCCTCACATTGGGTCAAAAGTGAAACACTAAAATGAAAATTGTTTT
This sequence comes from Nephila pilipes, assembly GCA_019974015.1. Lineage (NCBI taxonomy): Eukaryota > Metazoa > Arthropoda > Arachnida > Araneae > Nephilidae > Nephila > Nephila pilipes. Next base: position 4,494 of record BMAW01106535.1, read on the forward strand.
TAAAAGTTATTTATCTAGTACTAAATATTTAAACTTCTGCTTCATTGCGAGAATCGTTCAATAAGTTTTTAGAAAAACATAGAAAAAAAAACTATTATAGGTACATTTTTTTGTTTATTATTTTTCAACATAATAATAAAGTCCTTTCAGCTGTATACACTCTTCCAAGCGTTTCTCCAACTTTTTTCAGCCAACTAAAAAGCTAGATTTTCGGAAAATTCTCAAAATAAGAATCTGTTTGGGTGATGACCTCTACATTCCATATGAACTGTTGTGCACCGAGCCATTTTTTGTAAGTTTGGAAATAAAAAAAAGTCACTAGGGGCAAAATCCGGTGAATACAATGGATGTAATAATTCGTACTTTAATGCGATGACATTGGCTCTCGAAATTGATAGGAGTGTAATCGTGCATTGGTTTGATGGAAGAGTTTTTTTTTTTTTTTTTCTTGATTTCTTTGCTCAGAGGTGCAATAACGACGCATATTACTCTCCAATTATTGTTTTTTTTTCTTTTTCAAGTAATCGATGTAGATGATTCCGTGTAAATCTCGAATAACTGCCGCCATCAGCTTGCCTGCCGATTTCACCGTCTTTGCTTTCTTCTGAGCTTGTTCGCCTTCACAAAGCCATTGTGTTGACTGTTCCTTTATCTCTGAAGTGTAGTAGTGCATCCATGTTTCGTCCGTAGTTCTGTATCGATGCAGAAACTCGTGAGGACTGTGATGAAAACGCACCAAAGTAGCTAAGGAGTCGACCAAACAATTGCATTTATTTTCCACTAAAAACAAATGTGGCACTCATTTTGTCGAGAATTTTTCCACGCTCAATTTTTGGTGCAATGTTTAAAACACCGTACCTTGCGATTGGCCTCAACAATTTCGCGTTTTTTGATTCATCGATCATTCAAAACCATACCATGGATTTTGTTAACAATTCCGGGAGTAGTCACTTCCACTGGACTTCCCGAACGACGTTCATCTTTTGTGGAAAAATGGCGATGTTTAAGCCCATCTACCCTAATAGTAAACAGTTGCAACTACAGGAACAGATGTGCCATGAATTTCATCCAACTCAGCTTTGATCGCTCTCGGTGTTAGGCCTTTCACATAGAAGTATTTAATCACCCCTCGAAACTCCCCCCCCCCCCCCTTTTTTTTTTTCTTCATTTTTCTAAATAAACACAAGTTTCTTGCTTCAATCGATTAAAAAAAATGAAGCCATTCTAACGTAGACGGATGTCTAAAGAGTCATGATACTCACTAAAAATAATCCATTTTCCATGCTACGGGTGACATCTCTTGGATTTCCCAGGGACTTATTGAACTCTCATTTTCGTTCGTGTGCTAATGAATAACACTAAAAATCGATTTCTGTAACATGTTTGATATGAATAATATTTATTTAAAACAAATATACCGAAGCATGTATCAGTTATTTTGAATTTAACTTAGTATTTACTATTTTAAATACTACTTGAAGATAAGCAAACTATTGTAAAAACGTTTTGTGGAATTTATTCTAGCATAAGATGATAACATATTACAATCATGAAACGTTTAAGTTGAGGATCAAATAAAAAAAATCATTAGAAACCAAATGGCCATATAAGTAACTTACATTTGGCTAATATTTTAAAATTAAGATTCAGAAACGTAACGCAATTAAGGAGAGATTTTTTTGTTTTTGTTTGTTTGTTTTCTAAGAGAAAATGTGTATGATGAGTCGTTTTGAATATAATGCACTATATAATTCTCTGGTGCTTTTATAAATATATTTTGCTCAATGAAGTTGAATAACTTTATTGAATATAATTTTTATTCACATCACATCTTTTATTATGGGGACCATTTTTAATTTCTAATAAATATTTTCTTGGCGTTATCATTAAATTTGAAGTCCATTTTCAAAATGAAGCTATCTAACTTTTTTTCAGTAAAAAAGAAAAATCAGATGATATTATATCTAAAGTTCCTTTGAGGATATTGTAGGTTTTACAATCATAAATGTAATATGAATGTCATAATATCGATTTTATGCATGAATCATTATGGAGAGAATTATTAAATAACGAAACTGCATAAAGTATCGCATGAAATTTCTCTGAAGAGAGAAATAATGTTATAAACTTCAATATGCTTACATGAATTAAATGAAATGCAGTAAAAAATAAAATTAACGTGTCAGATTCATCAACAAAAGTGAATTCTTCAGAATTTCTATGGTGGATTCCCAGATTCTGAGTAGGCATACGTATCACAACAGTGCTTAAAGAATTGCAGAAAGGTACTCGAGTAATTTTACAAGGAAATAGTAGATTTAAACCCACAATTCACCCTTTCAGAGAAAAATAAGCTCGGGACGACCACATTATAGTGACACACAGAGAGAGCTAAAAATAATACATATATGTTATGAAAACATATTTAATTGGGAAAAATTACACAAAAACAGTAAAAATAAGATTTTTTTACTGTCTGTTTGAACATGGTTTATAGGATTATTCACAAAAAAATATTAAAATAGTAATAATGGGATCAGTTTTGAAAACGAAATAAGAAAATCATATGAAATAAGGTATCATTCAAATATCTTCTCTCTCAAACTGAATAAAATAGAAGGATAGTTAATTAAAATAGCTACAAATCAGATAGTATATAGAATTGTTGATGCAAATATTCAAAAAGCATTAATTTTCACATCTATAATATCTACACAGTAACACTAATATATTTTCTAGTGAGAAGCGTGATATATATATAGGACGCTAGGCACGAATGGGTGCAAGTTTTTCTGACATGTTATGCTAACTATACGCATACGTCTTTTTTCCCCCTCAATTCATGATCTTTTTAAGCACGTAATCAAGAGGAATTGATATTCGGAACTGGTCTAGAAATGAATTTCCCGGAAAATAATACCTTTCAGTTAACATAGAATGGAGCAAAACCACCTTTTTTGAACATCCATTGGTCACCTGTATTTTTATTTGAGCTGTTCCTAAATGACGAAATAATTGAACACATTTTAGAACAATCGATTTTGTCCGCTGGTCAAAAAGGAAACCATGATTTTGCTATTGCTGCTGAAGATCTGAAATTATATTTTGCTATCCTATTTACTAGTGGACCCAAGAAGACGAATGTACTGAGAAAATTCGAGTGATGTAAAAAATAATTCGATTTCGGAAACCATACCACGGTGCAGATTTGAGAAAATATTACAATATCTGCACTTTGCTAACAACAACAATTTAAATAAAAAGGACAAGATGGCTAAATTGCGTCCACTTTTTAATCACTTGATTCTTAATGTATTTTTTGAATGAGCAGCAGTTATCTGTTGATGAGAGTATGTTCCCATACTTTGGACATCATGGGGGTAAACAGTTTATAAAAGAAAAATCTATTAGATTCGGGTACAAAGTTCGGTATTTAAATACTAAACTTGGATAAGTAATACAATTTGAGGCGTACAGAGGAGTGGAAACTGTTTCGGATGAATATTCGAACGGTATGGGAGGTACAGTTGTTCTGAATCTGATTTCCGAGTTACCAGAAAATAAACAATATTACTAATTTCTTGATAATCTTTTTACATCACCTGCTTTGATCGATAAGTTAACAGGAAAAAAATAGGAGCAACTGGCACTATACGGGTTAATAGAACTCAAAATTGTCCACTTGAAGATATTAAGTCTATTAAAAAGAAGAGTAGGGGAAGTTTTGATTTTCAAAACAGTAAAAATTTAAAAATGGTTCGGTGAAATGACAATAATGTCGTTATTTTGGCGTCTAACCATTATGATTTTAAACCTTTTGCTCAGACGAAACATTGATCAAATATTGATAAAAGATTTTTTGAGATTGTCCAACCGTTATATTGTATCTCAATACAATAAATTTATGGAAGGCACTAATCATATGGATCAAAACATTTCACAGTACCGGTGTTCCATACGTTTAAAAAATGGTGGGGGCCACTATTTTCGCTTTGCTTAGAAGCATTAATCCAAAATGTGTGGTTACTAACAGATTATGCCCTTCAAATGATTGTAACAAAATGAATCTCTCCTAGTTTAGAAGAGAAATCTACCAGACATATTTTCTAAGTACAGTAAGAGACCAAATAACAGTCTGCCTGCAGAAATCCTCCCCCCCCCAAAAAAAAAAAAAAAAAAAAAAAACTTTCCAAAAGAGACGGAAAAGATCATTTAATCGTTGTGAATGCGAAACAGATAAGATGCGCCTACTGTGGTAAAAAATCTACAAGAAAATGCTATAAATGTTTATTTGGATTGCATGATAAATGCTTTAAAATCTTTCACACTAAATTGATTGTATATTAATTGTGTAAAAAAAATTGCAATTTTTTTTTTATTGTTTTGTATTTTATTGACCCCTTTTCATATGTAAATTTAAATATAAAGGTGTGTAAAATTTATCATAAGACCTAATTTGTCTAAATTTGAGCCTTTTAAGCTATTATTTTTCAATTTTAGCTTTTAAAATTGTAATTTCACATATAAATGATTAAAATACAATTTAAATTTCTTGTGTTTATTTAATTATGAGTTTTTTCACAGAGTTCCATTTATCTCATACGTTTATTCATCAAAATACGGAATTAAAAGGAACAGTTTTAGAAAATGTAAGGGTCAATATGTTTGGGCAAAACATGTATTGTCTCGACTCTAGCGTCCTTTCTATAGGACGGTAACATTAGTTACCGTTCTACAAAAGAAAAAAAAAACTTAAAATTTTAATGTAGAATTTTTTTAAATTATTTTTTAGCTCATTTTGCATATGTACAATTATAATTATCTTTAAAAAGGTAAAGAATTTTATGTTGAGCATTAATGGGTTAAGATAAAAAAAAACAAAAAAAAAGAATTAAAATAGATTATTCTTTCATAAAAATCAATTACTAGATTAAACATTAAAATATGAGCAAACGATAAATTATCGAAGTAGACAATAATATTCTGTTCACATATTAAGATAAAAGCAGATTATAAAATATGAAATTAAATATATCTTTTCTATGTAAATGTAATTTTTACAGTCACAATTGTATTACGTCAATCTTTTGAACTTAGTACTATGTGTACGACTCAGCTCATTTTTGTTGATGCCATTTTCTCAAAACAACATGTTAGCATAGCTTATGTTAATAAATTAAATGTGTGAGCGAAGTATGTGTAGTCATATTCAGTGTATTACATTTAATGTAATACACAGAACGAATTGTCTAAACACACACACACACACACATATATATATATATATATATATAAACAGAATATGTAAACACAAAAGTGCGATCATTTAGTGTATTCGAAGCAAAAGTAGTTTAGATTCCTCGATTCTATTGAAGAAAAATATTTTAAATGCTAAGCTTTTCTATGAAAATTCTTACGAATAAGAGTATTGTTTGTTTTCTCTTAATATTTTTATTTCAAAATTTTTGAAGAGCATGTTGGGAAAGTTTATCTGTTTTCTATTTAAATATTTAAACGTTTAATGGAAATACTCTCTCGATTAATAACGTGTAGATATTTCATTTATATAGTGATTGAAATTGGACTTTATTCTGCAAAAAAAAATACTTGTGAATACTCCTTTACTTCCGCATGTTCGTTGTGATTTTTATCTTTTATTTACATTTCGATTTTTAATTTTTTTTTTTTTCATAGATAAGTAAAAAGTTGAATGTCAGTTGAAATCAGGCGTGACAAAGTTGTTTGATTCACAATTAAATTTTAGTCTCCCTTTTCAATTGCTTGGGGGGAAAAGTGAACTACAAATGTTATTGCGTATTTATGAAATTTGCAGTAAATATTACATTTTCTTGAATTATAACTCCGTTTAAAGTATTTAAGCAAACAATATTTAATTCACAAATGTTTTCATTAAATAAATTTACCTACACCATAAAATCAATAAAGCAAAGCAATTAAAAATACTAGCATTCATCAATTATGAGAATGGCATTTTTTCAGAGTGTTTTCAAAACAAGGATACGAAATATAAGGGGGGGGGAAGGCACATCAAAATAATTGAGAACTGCATAGCAACTCATGACCATTAACGCCGTGGGAAAGTGGTAGTAGAGAAACAAGAAATGAAAGGACACAAGACTGAGATTAACAGAAATATTCATTGTTTGAAAATATTACAAAAACTATTGTAGATTATTCCGTTTCAAAATGCTACCGTAGATGTTCGAAGTTTCTATATTTACAACCGATTGTTCATTGCATCTACAAGCCTTAGATTGGTGAAAACTACCTAGTATTGTTGAAATCCGCAGAAGCGCAGATGATTCTTGCCATTAGACCCCATTCCAGATTCGATAGGTATTTCATATTCATCAGTTTTATGTACTCCCTTACTTTTTTCCGGATTTCGCAAATATCTGGAAAACGTGGGGACCAAGCAACCGGTCCAATACTTCCATGGCATACATACGAGTTACTCATGACCTGCACTCTCTATGCCTGTCACTTCATAAAGACACAATTTCGCACAAATAGGATGCATTTACAAATGGCGCGGTACATGCCCTCTGTGGGAACAGTTCTCGATACTGTCTTTGTGTTGCTCTTGCCTAGTCATCATCCAATTCCTACACAAGTGTATGTCTGTCAGCTCCTAGTCCATATAACATTGTTCGATCAAAGCGTCTACTACTGGTGAGATGAAAAATCAGATATTTTTCCTCCAGCGTTCTTGTGAACATCGCGCCCTACCGTCGCACTTTGACATTTCCGGTCTATGCCATTAGACCCTACATTCCTTTAAAGTATGTACCTTTATTTATGGGTCACCTTAATATAATTACGACCTATATATGTGTATATAATTTGGTATTTAAATGAAAATAAACACCAATACATTACAATCATTAACAAGTTAGAAAATAATCTCAATAATTAAAAATAATGCAGTATGGAAGAAATCATTATTGTCCCATTGAGTTAAAAACATATACACCAATCTATTTAAATATACAAATAAAACATTGCAAACTAAATAAATCGAATAAAAATAACTATGCAAAATTTAACTGTAAAAGAAAAACATTATTATTTTATGTATGTGTGTGAGTGTGTGTGATAAATTAAATTTATATATTTTCTTTTTTTCATTTAAAACATTCTTAATTTCAAATTTATTAAAATTAAAACTACTTCGATTTCCGCCTTAACTATTGTAACTACTTTTTTAAGAGTCGGCCTGCTTCGTTTACTTTAAACATCTCGAACCCCAATTAACCGCTCAATAGGTAAAAGTAAAGGAAATCCCTTTACCTCTCCGGTACAACAACCGTCGCCAACCGATAACATTGGTTTTTTTTTTTTTTTTTTTTTTTTTTTTTTGAAAAAATTTTTGCGTATTTTAATTTTTTTTTTTTTTTTTTTTTTTTTTTTTTTTTTTTGCTACACTTTTTCGTTAATGACATTTCCTGAGGGAACCACTCAAATCAGAGTGAAACCTAATCATGGCTAACACTATAATGTTATCAAAAAATGGATATCAATTAATAAATACAGGATAAAAAAATATCTGTAAACGACTGCCTTATTCAAGACATTACAAATTACATCAGCGATTATTTTATGTATATACATCAAAGATAATCATATTTCGCTCTGTTATCGGAAAATATGAATAGAAATTTATATTGTACATCTATTAATGACACATAAGTATTAAATTTATATATAATATTTCTTTTTAAAAAAAAACAAGCAAGAAATTGAAACACAGGAAAGACTCAGACACGAGGAAAAAAAATTTTACTCGTATATCTTCACAGATTGTAAATTTTCTTAAAATATAATAATTTAAATTTTTCTGCAATTGGTAATGTTTGCTGTCGATTTCAGGGACAAAAAATTCATTTGCAAAATATAAACCACTTTTAAAAAGCAACTTTTAAAATTTTATGTCGGATTTTTTTCCTTTTCATAAATGGTAATGTCAGTTAAAATATTACTTCAAGAACATTTACTCGCCTCCTTTCGAATCCCTTTGTTCAAGTAAAGAACAATCCTATCCCTCTTACTTCAAACGCAAATGAAATGATTCATGCCAGTTTCAAGGTTCCTGAGAAAATATTATCTTGAATAAAGGATTATATTTTATGTACTTCAGTTTTCACGAACATAGGTAGAAGAGCAAGATAACCGCATTTTAATTCTTATCTCTTAAATCAGTAGCTCCAAAGCTTTAAAAGTTTTCTTGTACTGTCGCGTCGTGACTAAGTCTACTGGACCTGCAACTAAATTCTAGGAAATAATGAGTTTGAATCTTCTTTTTCTTCATATTGCTTTTTTTTAAACATCTTTGTGAAAATCATTTTAATATTTTGGGAACGCATATCATTGGTAAAAATTATGAATATGGAAAAATTAACAAGTACATAACGTTTAACAGAAAGTAAAATCTCTCTCTGCGACTCAAATATCATCTACTAAATTCCCATTGCTAACTTCTTTGGCTCGAGGACCACTTTATGGAAGCGGAGAATAGCAATCTTTTAAAATGATTGCATTCATTTCGGAACTTTGCATTTCAGAAGAGGTATGAATTGTACCATAAAAATCAATAAATATAAATTAAATGTAATAATAGCAATTTTATGCGATTTATTTTTGTATTCACTTCATATCATCTATAGCCACAAGCAGATTTAAATACAGAATCAGTTTAATGAGACAAATGTACCCTATCACACTTTTCAGCAGTTTTTTTTTTTTTAATCAGTAGTGAGATTGCTTGTTGAGATTCTCATCACAGCCTACAAGTTAATGGCTGTCAAAGAGCATCTATGTTTACTTTTATTGATCTTCAAGCAAGAAAAACTTTGCTCCCAAATAAATGTAGACCCAAATATAGAGAACATTTTCTCAGCAAATTTCTTCATACATAGAAGTTTTTTAGCAGATAAAAATTTGTAAAAGTCAATTAATGTCACAGCTTTAAATATTTCTTTCACAGTGTGGTCTAATTGCGTGTCAATAAATTCAAGTTGCAGAGTTCCTCAGGTACCGTGTCAATATTAGCATTGATTGGATGACAGAGCAAATTGAATCAGACTCACAATTTTCGTTTCTCAATCTATCATCTCAGTGTAAGATCAAAAACTTGAAAAACGATTTTTTTTTCCGATTCGTATAATTATTTCAAGCATCCGAATCGTTTCTTAAAACTTAATTCTAATCCTAATTCTATAAAAAGAATTTTTAGAATTAGAGTCAAATTTTGTTAACTCTGTAAAAGCTCCCTTCTACCAGTTTTAAGAATTCAAAAATGTAATGCAATGGAATTTGTATTTTCCATTTCAAATCTCAACTATTGTATTTATTTGAATGCGCAATTAAATACGTCCAAAATTGCAAAAAATAATTAAGTTTTCTGTGGAATCACATTTTTACTCCATTTTTTTATATAAAAAAAATTCAAAACTCGCAAGCAAATAATGAGGTTGGTTTTTATTAACATCGTTCTAGAAGCAATAAGAAGGGCTATTGGCGACGGACGAGCCATACCTATTTTAAACCTCGGTCAAGTGACTAGGACGACACCTGTGCTGGCACCCCTTTCCTAACTTCAACGAGAGAACTTTGAATCACGACAGATTTAACGTGCATCAGCCCCTGTTACACGGGGGTCTTTAGTGGCATCAAGGCTCGAACCTACGGCTCGACAAATATCGCCGGCCACGAGTCCGCTGCAATAACCACTAGGCTACGGAGACCACCAAACAAATAATTAAAATATTCAACAAATATTTTCAAAATTCTCTGGAAAAACGTGATTCATCGAAAGCCTTATTTATTTTTTACTTTTTCGGATACATTTTATTGCATTTTCAAATGAATACAACAATCTGCATTTGAGGCCCATAGTAGAAATTCCACAGTATTAACATAACGTTCATGAATTCAAAATCTTTTGGTACAGACAGAAGCCTTAACACTGTGCTTTATAATTTTCAAATATCCATACCGAGTGAGAAAGATGTGATTCGATTGATTGATTATTAATGTCGTTCTTAGAAGCAACTCAAGAATTATCTGCGGCTGACCACGTAATTTTGAATCTCCGTCTCAAGTGACGAGGATGACGCCTGAACTAACAACCCACTATCCTAATTTCCACTCTATCCGAACGTTAGGACATTCAGTCTCAACATCTTTAACGTGTAGCAGTCCCGCTGCCTGATGTGGAATTAGGATTCGAACCTACGATTTGACGGAAAAATCGTGGCCGCGGTAGACTAGTGGTCATGGTTTCGGATTCGTGGCCGGCGGTTTTCGTTCAGTCGCGGGTTCGATCCTTGGCCGCTAAAGACCCGCTGTGTAGCCGGGGCTGATGCATGTTAAATCTGTCGTGGCCCAAAGTCCTCCTGTTAGCGTGGTGTGGAAGTTAGGAGAGGTGGGTGCCAGCTAAGGTGTCGTCCTCGTCACTTGAACGAGGTTCAAAATTACGAGGTTCGTCGCCAATAGCCTTCGTGTTGCTTCTAGTGCGACGTTAATAAAAACTAAACTAAACTAAAACTTGACGGAAACATCGCCGGCCGTGAACTTGCGATCATGACCCCTCAGATACCGAAGGGAGGACGAGTCTCCACTAGATAATATCAATTTTGATAACAATTTTGGTAGAATAAAATTCGGAACGTGAGCCATATCAACACCAAGTCGTGATTTGATCAATCCAATTATCGAATTCCTCTTTCAAATGAATTTATAAGATATTTCACGACTGCTTGAACTTTCTGTCAGTCCAATGACGAAACTTATATCTTATATAATAATCTTTCAATTAAGAATCTGCCAGAATAGCACATTTTCCCCTTAAGTAGTTTTAATTGAAGACACGTGTATGACCTTCCGAAAATAATCGGTCGTTTGAAAGTTAGCAAAAAATATCTGAGGACGGATAAGGAAGTAAGCAAAAGAAAACATGTAGGTTATTCGAGTTAAAAAAAAAAATTTCTTTCAAGATAACAACTCTATATGCCCAAATGGGAGACTCTAATATCTTAAATATTGGAGAAAATTTTCGAGGCAGGATTAGCCCAAGGAGAATTTTCAATCCTAATAACATATCGCATTGCTTTTAAATAAAAACCATTGTCTTATTTCGGATGATTTGATAAAGGTAATAAAGTACAGAAACCCTTTTAAAATATTCAATAACTGTTGATAAATTTTGCTATAGATTATTTGTAAGTGAAGATGCTTATTGATTATTATTCACGACATTAGTTCAATGTATATCTGTTTTTGACGATAAATGGTGTTACTAAATCAAGTTGGTGTTACAATTGTATGCTGCCATCTGTTAAATTGTGCCAAAGCAAATCTGACTTTGATTCATAGATTAGTTTTGACTAGGCAGCCATTTGCTGCCAAATCAAAATTTGATTGCTGCCGCAACGAATTATCTTCCTTATTTTGCCTCGAATTGTCCCTGTCGATTATACCTAGATTTATGATTATAGACAGGAAATCAAGAAAAAATCAGAATAATGAATTGTTTCCGGTGAGTCTGCTCCAAAGAAAGAGAAGATGGTTCATGACAGGAAAATTATGGAAAAACTTTTCGGGTTGCGCAAGGTACCATGCTTACGGATCTTTCAGAAAAAGGAAAAGCGATCACACTGGACAATACTACAATGAGTTATACCATTTCTATTTCCCATTCCTAAAATATCATTTCCAATTATAGGTACTTTTTCAGCCACCCAAGTAACAAGTGATAATTAGTATTTCCAGATTGATAGAATCAGATGAGCTGCTATCAGCTCGAGGTAAACACTAACCATGAGGTACTCATAACCAATCCTATAAGCATATAAAATCTCGGAAAAGGGGGAAAGTGTCCATATGAAAAGTAAGCTGATTAATTAATTGTTTCAGAAATTCCAAAATTATGACATTCATTGAAAATAATTAATCGACTGGCCTTCAGGAATGACTTTTAAGAAAACAGTACGCACCAACTTTTAAAAAACTGTGAACAGTGAAAAGCGTTCGAAGATTAATTTCTTTTATTTAATGTTAAAGTAATATTTGTAAAAAGCAAGATTTGATCTAAATTCACCATGAATTATGCAATGCCTTAAAGTGTTAATAGAGCTAAAAATTATCGTAACATCTACTGGAATTCAAAGATGGACATTTTGAGAGAAGTGAAGTTCGTTTTTTACTTTCCTAACTTAATGAGTATTAATCTAGGTGGCTTATCTCTCTCTGAAGTATTGATATCTTACTCATTTTTCACCAAAAGGGCATAAGGATAAATCACACAACCGATGACGCTCGGATAAAAGCGAAAAAAGTTGTAAGAACGCTAACCAAGAAAAAATATAAAAATAATGAAAAGAACAGATTTACAATTTTTATCAGTCATTATTTAATATTTTTTCTTTTAAATATATTTCTAACAGCATAGCCTATAATCTCTCTTGTGTACATCTTTTTTTTTTTTATTAAAGTATTAATTTCGGTGTAAGGATTTTTAATATATACTGCTGTTTGTAGAAAATGCAACACCATGAAAGAATCATCAGAATCAAATGAAATTTAATGCAGAAACGACTTGCTTCAAAACAAAGAAACAAATTAAGCGTCAGAAATCAGTATTTGGTTAAGCCACCATGCGCTGCAATAAGTGCTGCTATACGACGGCATGGAGTCAAACAGATGTTGAATATCTGCTTGAGGAAGAGAATTCCATATCGCTTGTATGCGCAGCAAAGTTCGTCTTTACAGAGCGCTGCAGGACACGCGGATCACGAGCAGGGTCGAAACCAACCATATCCACATTATCAATGGGCGACATATCCGGTGAATAAACGGGTAATGCAGGAAGAAGTTGCATGCGTTGTGCTGAACAGAAGTCTCGAACAGTCTTTTTGAAAAACATGTGGGCGTGCATTATCCTGCTGAGAAAGATAATAGCTTGGGGATGCCTTGAAGGAAAGGAACGACTTCGGGCTGTAGCACTTCTGTTACCTGTGCTAATGAGATTACCCACCTCAATTCGTATCAAATTGGATCGTCCATGATACAATCGCACTAGACCATAACTCCGGGTGTTCGACCACTATGTCGTTCAATAATACCTCAGGAAGGCAGCGTTGACCGGCATAACGTCTAACACGAACACGGCCATCATGGGTCCACAAATTGAAGCGTGATTCATCACAGAAAGAAGACTTGGTGCCAATCCAGCTCGCCTGTCTCTGTGCTCAAGAGCCCACTGCCGACGCAGCCGTCGATGATTCGCCGTGAGGAATCCTGTATAAAGCACCCTTACGCAATCCCACGGCGCAGCGAACGACGACAATTAA
>BMAW01106538.1:0-10241 GCA_019974015.1 Nephila pilipes
GGTAATGACAAATATTGAAAACACATTTTGCGGAAGATTTTGAATTTATTGACTTTTAGAAATAAAATCTTCTTCAAGAATAATAAAAATTAAAAGCTTGAAAATAAACTTAACTTAAACTTTTGAAAACTTTTTGAAATCGAATTTTTTAAGTAATTGATTTAAAAATATTTTTAATAATTTTTAAACACAATAACATAAACTATGCAATTACATTATTTAACAGAATCATAAATAAATAATTTGATATTAGTGATAATACACTCCAATAATTTATTCCAATCTACTGTGTAGACCATGAGTAATGTCTTTTATTTCAATAAACGGGCTTCAAATGATCACAAAAAAGAACATAAAACTTCTTTTTGAATTGTATTTACTCTCGAAATAGTGATGGATGAAATTACAGTAAGAATTTGCTTGATTTCAATATTTTTATCGATTGAAAACAAATGTTGGAAGATATCGAAAATAACTTTTTGAAAAATACTGAGCATTTGTATCAATTACGGAACTCGTCCTTATTAAAATATCTTTTCAATAAAAATTTGTTTAACACTGGAAATGAAAAAAAAATTTCAAAATTTAGAATTCATATTTGGGAAGTTAAAAATTTTATAGCCTTACATGCGTGCTATTTTTTCACCAATATAAGGATATAACTACAATATCTATTATAATTTCGATTTTTTTATAACTCCCATCAAAGTTATATTGCAGAAATTTGGTTTCGAGTTCTGATGCCACGAAAGACTCTTCGTATTGAAGAGCCGATGTACGTTAAATCTGTCAATGCTCCAAATTCCCTCGTTGGTATAATGTGGAAGTTTGGAGAGAGAGGTACCAGTTCAGGTGTCATCCTCGTCATTTGACTGAGATTCACTATTAAAAATAGCCATCGTGTTGCTGCTGTACGACATCAATAAACAATGAAGCAACAAAATCTCTCTATACATATCTGGGCACCATTTTGAAAAATGTAATCTTAGCTATACAACTTAGTAATTTGAAATACTTAAAAGTATGGAATAAGAGAGCATATGATAATCGTTAAGGTTATGTACATTTAATTCGACAATATTGCATAATTAATACTAAAACAAAGTATTATTGTATAAGTTATGGATGCTAAACATATAATTAAATGACTCAATTTTGATAAAAGAGCGACTAATTTCTTTTATAAGAAATAAGTATAAATCTACACTTATAACAATTTGAAAAGCTTAAGATACAGTAATGCAACAATTTAATTTCGAATTTAATTTAAGAATAACGACATTGACTGTGTTAAATTTGACAGCGGCTTTTATTCAATTGAAGAATTGGTATAAATGCAGTTAATTACATCACATATATTATGTTCTTTGTGAATATGCATTAAATACGAAATATTTGTGAAATAAATTTATATACTGTTTTCCATGTGAACTACATTTTGAATCGAGGAACCTCCATGCATTAAAAATATTAATCGACGTAACCAGTTTTAAATTTAAAATGAATACAAGAATATAAGATAACATATTTTTGAAATTAAATCATAGCAGAAACTGAATAGATGCGTACTTTTAAAAGAATATACTAATATTTAAGTTTAAAATTTCTTGAATATTATTTGATATTCTTGGTGCTTAGAACATCTATTATGATAATAAATTATTTTGTTCTAAATTCAATTGCTAAATCATAACAGAATATGAATGGTAAAAGCCTCTTATTTGTATGCTATGTTGTTTTGTTTCGTTAGTGAACAGTTTAATTTCATTTTCTGGTTTGCCTAAGCAAGTGTAGATTTATGTTCATGTATCGATGTTTTATACTGATCTTAATTTTCAATTAACAATTTTTAAAGCTTGATATTATGAGTAAGGTTTTTTTTATTATTATTCTAATATTAATTTCATTACTTACAACAGTTGACCAATCACTTCAGAATTTCATACATATTATTAACTCAAAAGTTGAGGATGTGACATATTTGTTGCAGAGTAAAGAGAATAATATCCTTCTGGTTTGTCTATAGGATTATGACGTAATATATAAGGTATAGCATGAAAGCGCAAAAATTTATTATTCGATTCTAATACAAAAAATCTTAAGAAATAACACTTCGATACAACTTTAGGTATACAGTAATAGATATATTTTAATTACTGAGATTTCATCTAAAAATGAACATTGTTCAAGGTAAAATAGCACTTCAAATGAATACATAGTATTGAAATTTAAGATATGAAATTGTTCTTCAAAAAATTATCTTTTTTGTTTAAATTTCACATAAAAATCTTCTTTACAATAATCTGTAACACTTTTTGTAAAGATGGTTTGATTTTTATAAAGTCAATAATTTACTTGTTTCTAGAATCTGTCCTTTTTAAAATTAAAAGAGTGAGTACCTTTCATACGTATATATCATTGTCTTTAATGTTTTAATTAAAAACTATGAGCATATAGAAAAGTCAGACATGGCTAAAGCTTACTAATAAACGATATTTAGAAGTTATAGGAATTTTGTAGCATTTTTAATCAAGTTTTCAGAAAAATGCGAAAAATGAAGTCTAACATCATTAGTACTGAAGGTGTAATTGGGAGAGAATGAGAAGGTATTTCCTAACTGATTTGTCACCGAATTTTATTTCGTTATAGAATTTTAGCGCAAAAAAGAAAGCCCAAACTAAGTAAGATATAGTATTTGATAATACAAAGAAGTATTAGGTCAACCGGGAAGTTGTTCTGTCCGTTTGTGAAGTGAAATAAAATAATTAATTTTTCATACATTGAATAAAATTTTTTGTTTAATACAATTTCCGTCGTTACTAGGATTAGTCTACAAATATTCGAGATACGCGTTTCAAGAATTAAGTGAGCAAACTTTGTTTAATTGAGTAGTCATATGCACATCTCTCCTCACTCGGAACACAAACGAATCAACGAATCCTTCTTGGACCAGATGATAACTGGTGATGAAAAGTGGATTACTTACTAAAATATCGTAAGGAAAACAGCATACAAGGAACCTGGATAATCTGTCCCCTCAACCTCTAAACCGAGCTTGAACATGGATAGGAGAATATTGTGTGCACATTAGGACGTCCAAGAACCAGAACGTTACGAACATTTGAAATCTAACGAAAAGCTCAATTTGAAGAGATACTGTCGGCAAATGGATATTTTAAACAAAGCATTCAAGGAAAAGAGACCGGCGATGTTCGATAGGAAGCAATCATTCTGCATCATGATAATGCCAGGACACTTGCTGATTTGACAACTCGTCATTAATTCACAAAGCTAGACAGAAAAAATTCTGTTCTGTTCGCCATACTTCCCAGATCTAGCATACTTCGATTACCACCTGTTTCTCTCCCTGAAAAATGTTTTGAAAGAAAATTCAAAATTGAAGCATACGTCAACCTAGCGCTACGTGGATTTTTCACCTTTAAAGACAAAGCATTTTTCAAAATTGCAATTGCAAATTACCATCAAGCTGGCAAGAGTTCATAAGTTATGACGGAAAGTATATTGTACAATAAATTTATGAAATGTATATAAAATGTATTATTTTCTTTCTCTTCACAAATGGGCAGAACTTTACGGATGAATTAGTAACACTAAAAATGTTAGACTAACTTTTAGTTTAAAACTCTATTCTTTCAAAAATAAACATTATGTGTCTCATGACTTTACAGTACTTTAATTAATTAATTTACTGTTAGTTAATATCGTATTCCAAGCAACACAAGAGATATTGGCAAAGGACCATATAATTTTGAATCCCAGTCAATTATCGAGGACTTTAAATATAAGAACATCCTTTACTTTTTAAAGCTATTACAAAATTATCTGGGTATAAAAGTTACATTAAAAACCAAAGACAAGTGAAAAAAATAATTGATAAACATTATAGATTATGCAAATCTTTTCCAAAGAAATATATGCATATTTTATTTTAGAAGTGGTTATGTATTTAAATACATTCGTTTGAGATGAAATGTATATAATTATTTGAATTCCAAATAAATACTAAGAATTTTAAAAAATGTTACAAAAAGTAGAAACATTTTAAGAGCAAATCTGAGGGTGTAAAAAAATTAACAAATGTACTTTTTTTTAATTCTTTATATAAAGTTAAAAAAAACTTTGTTTTATTTTGTGCAAACATAATATTTTTTTCGGAAATTAAAATAAAGATTATTTTCAATGTATTCTTTTCTATCCTTAGATTTAACGTCTAAATATTCCAAGGATTGGATCAGTGTCTGAAAGTTGTTCTTTTGGGAAATAAATCAGCTTAACTCTGAAAGGTAGGAATAATTTATTAATTATTTAGTTCATTTCTGTCTGATCTGAAACTAAATATTCGATTGAAAAAAAAATTTAGGCGAAAGAATGGAGGTTTGTATTTTTATCTGATTCTTTGTTCTTTAAATTAAATAAATAATTTGTACATTAATTCCCTACGGTGAAAAAAATTGTATGTAAAAAGTATGGAAACTTTTTTCAGTGGAATACATTTATTTTCCAAATCAAACTGAATTTATTTAAAAAATGCCCTTCCTTATTTACATGGCAAAGAAAAAAGTGATTAATGAAGCAGGACGCTTTAACAGTTTTTATTTCACCTCTTTTTTTTAAAACAGAAACATGGAGTTGACTCTGTTAATCAAAAAGAAGTATACTAGTTAAGGAATATCTTATATATTTGTTATAATTTAAAAATTTCTAAGGAATCTACAAACGTTGCAGAAATTAGTGAAAATAATTAGTTGGGCACCCGATTGTTCTACTTTTAAAATAGTGGTTTATTATATTATATAGCATGGCCCCTTTTCTTTTAATTTTCGCATTATATTTGTAAGTAAATATGACCTGAGTCATTAATAGAAACATTCGAAAATTATGTGCGCATCAGAATATAAGAACAAAGTATAAAACATAATGTTACAGAGATTATAGCAAGAAGTTGAATATTTTAGGTGAAGGGGGCTCTTTCTTGGCATTCTTTAGGACAAATAGTTCTTCTGATGAATCGGTAAGCAGCCCAAACTCATTTGAATGTACTCTAGAATCACATTCATCTAATAGTGCTAACAATCTTACCTGGTTCCCTTATTTCAGGAAAAATTATGCTTCATTCCATGTAACAAAGTACATCACATATGGTTTAATGAACATGAGGATAAAATGAAACTGTTAACCTGACACCCTCAGTCACCAAACATTAACATTATGAAACCTTTATCTGAATATACCGAGTGACAAAGGAAAGGATGATTTCCTTCAATATCGTTACTAGTAGAATTTGGAGACATTTTACAAGAGGAATGGTATAAAATATCATTATCTTGTGACAGAGATCTTTATTAATATATACTTCACTGCGAATTCGGCTTTAGTAGCCGAGTGATGAATGGTCGAGAGATTATGGTCGGCATTATTTTCTTTGAATCATGGGTACGAGTCCTGATGCCTCTAATGACATGTAACAGGGCTGAAGCACATTAAATCTTTTAAGGCTCCTTGTCCTCACGTTCGTATGGTTCGAAAGTTTGAAAAGTATGTTCTCGGTCAGGTGTCGTCTCGTCCCTTGATAGAGATTCAGAATTACAAGGTCCATCACTAATATCT
The DNA here is from genome assembly GCA_019974015.1 of Nephila pilipes. NCBI lineage: Eukaryota > Metazoa > Arthropoda > Arachnida > Araneae > Nephilidae > Nephila > Nephila pilipes. Next base: position 5,629 of record BMAW01106538.1, read on the forward strand.
CTCTGGCTGCTTTTACTTGTGACGTTAATAAACAATTAAAAAATCCTCGTTTAATTGTTGCTGTCTATAATGCTCATGGTAGACCAAAATCATATTCATAAAAATAATAATTCAGATTCCAAAATCTGTATATGTGTAATATAAAAGAATAAAAAAAATGATATTTTTTAATATGTGTGTAACATAAATACAAATATGTAAGTTAATATATATATAAAGAGCAAGAATTTCAAGGACTGCAGATGCATTGTGACTTTAATTAAGGATGAGTGTAACTTTTCTGATAAAACAGTATATTAAATTCTTTTTTTTTTTTTTTTTTGAACTAGGGGTATGATTAATAGGAAAACTAATTCTTGTTTTCCTTATTTTTAGCATTAGAAACTGCAATATGATGTATCGGAAACCATGAAAACCAGTTTCTGCTAAACGAATTCGTAATGCTGGGCTAATTCTACATGTGGTGTGTCTATCTATACAATGTCTACATTTATCGACCAAGAATATAGAATATTCTACTTATTTTTCATACACAAAGGAAATGCGTATCACTTACAAAAATAATGATTTTTTTTGTGTGCAGAAAAAAATATTTTGAATAACAAATGCAGAAAATCTACATTTTCACATAGGTATTCATCTCATTTGAATCCTAAGTTCGAAAACAAATTTTATGCTTATGATTATTCTTACTTGTTTATATTAAAATCGTGTATGTATTAATTAAAGAGTTTATGTATGGTTTTAATTGTCATGTAAAAGATTTTTTTTATCAATTACCATGATTATACTATGAATGGATGATTTTTTTAAATCTTTAAAATTGCGTTTTTGAGCTTGTTTTTTTTCTAAGAAAATTTATCAAATAATTAATTATTATGAATAGGAATGAACTCAGATGTTAGTGAATATAGATAGGTATAAACACGTATTTCTTAGTAAATATCATTTGTTAGAATTTTCAACTGGAATTTTTTCTAGAATTATCAACTTTTAAAACTCAAAATTTGTTCTTTAGATTTCCCCTAAGCTAAGGCAATTGCTTTTATAAAATCTTAATGAGTCAAACATGTTTCTTGGAATTTAATGTTTTCACATATCCTCTTTATTTGGAATTCTAAAAGATATGCAAACAATATGCTATTTACTTATGTGTGAACATCTAACTTTCAAAATATTATCGTTAATCTTCACAAACATATTAACATTCCACGAGATCTAAAATTCATCAACACAATATATGAATTAGTTCAGAGTATTTTCAATTTTTAAGAAACAATGCTGTTATGATATATTTTATTTTAAAAATCGTTTTCTTGTTTCAGTTCTAAGCAATGAATCTTTGTGATAACGGGAACAAAAATGATAATAGAATTCTCTTAATCACGTGATAGACTGTCTGTTACTCTTTTTTTCAAGGTTAAAAATGTAAATACCTTCCCAAAAAAAAGAAACTTTTAAGTGTAATTTAATAATAAACTTAATTATGTACTAATTTTTTTCCACACATGAATTTAATACAATTTACAAATTTAAGTAATATCTGGTTTAATGTTTATTTTCTCAATTAATTCATTATTCTTTTTATTTCATCAAATGTATTAAGAAATAAATAGTCTTTCAAACGTTGAATTGTTTGCTCTATCAATATGAATTTAACTCTAATGAAATGCATAAAATCCCAAATTTAAATTTAAGAAACTCATTAAAAGTTAGACGTTTAATTTCTTGCATTAACATTTATTTTCTGTATTTGAGTTATTCCTATTCATTGAAACTTAACTTTAAATGAAGTAAATAATTAAGTTATACGTATATACTTTTAAAATAATTACTAAGTTTTTCTTTTAGTTTAAATAATAGGAATCATCTAATTATTTAATTTTATTTACTTATTACTTTGGAAGAAAATTAATTCTCACTTCTTCAAATAAATTTTATCATAAATATTTTGTAAAAAGAGAATAATTAAAAATAATAACTCGAAACATACAAACGTCACAAAAATTAGTGTTTAAAGGTATTGTACCTTTTTATTCTTTTCAAAATTCTTTTTTAAAATGTTTCCTTTTTAAACACATTCAAGCTAAAAACTGATGAAAAGTCGGAAACTTTTCACAGAAAGATTCTTAACTTTCAGAATTGATAAACATATCCATTTGTTTACTATGATGATTTATGGCAGAATCTTACAAAAGTCATTTATCTTATTTCATACTTTCATATTTTTGCTTTTTTCTTCTCATATTCAGAGAATTTTTTCCCGTTAGTAATGGAATTCAAGAAAATGCTTAAAATAGTCTTTATTTCGTTCCTGTATAGCAACGAGCTAAACTTATACACTTTCCTTCCTTAACAACTGATTTCCAATAAAGAAGGGAACGTTATTCGTTTAAAAGCTTAGTTACATGAGGAGAGCATATCCAACTTCTTTCAACTCTTACTTTTCTTCTTGCATATTTCCTTTTGGTAAATAACAACTTCAAGAAGCGCTTCTAGAAAGGGGGAAAATATAATTGCATTTAGAAAAAATTCTATTTCTTCGTCTCTTTCAATAGGCTGAATTCAGTTTTCCGATTTGGAATATGTATAGCTGTGCATCAGTATAAACATTTTCGAATGCAATATTTTGCAGGCTGTTGTTGACAAAATTCTTCTAAAAAAGAATATTTATGAAAATTATTTTCATGAAAGACTAAATACTCAAACAAGATATTAAAGTTGAATTTTCGTAAGATTATGTGACAAAAACACGAATTGAAGTTTTATTTATAAAATCTGAAATACGATTATTTATTGTTTCTTATTTGTGATTTTAGTAAAAGAAAAAGAAATTTAAAATAGATTTTAGAAAAATATATAATATGAACCTCATTTATACGAGAGAAAAAATAAAACAAAAGTTTTGATTCATCAAACAATTTAAGCTGTATTTATTTGCAACACATATTTTATTTCCATTTAAGAATGATTTTCTCTCTCTGTCTCTGTATAAAAACTATATCTATAAACTAAATTTCTAGCTTTTATTTTAGTTGGAACCTCAAGAAAATTATATTATCAGAATTGAAATACAACACAAACTGATAGTAGGAAGAATAATTCGATAAAATATTTATATGAAGTTAATAAATTTATATATAGATATTAATTATACATAGTATATTTTTTGAGTTCCTTTCACCAAGTGTACTTTTTTTGCGGCATATACTTGATCTTAGTATTTAAAGAATATTTTTTTATATAAATGAATTATTCATTTTCTTACAGTCGGGAAGATGGAAGTTAAAGAATTCTGGCATCAATATTTATCTTATGAAAATATTGTGAGTTCTAATATTTAACCTTTAATCCTGTGAAGAATTTTTAATAAGTGTGCAGAAATATTTATTTTTGGGAAATGCTTCAGATGGAACTAATGGTATTAATTTATTTATTTTTATTTTTTTGTTTTCAAGAAAAATATCACTCTCTTTCTGCTTGACGTTTGCTACTTTTAAGAAGAAATAGAGATAAAAAGTATGATTCCGTAAGGTATGATCTTATTTTTGTTAAAGAAATCGTGAAAAAGTCATACTCATGTGAGTTAAAATAAAACCCAAAAATGTTTTCAAGAACAAAATTATTTCACAAATTCTCAGCTTGAGAGAAATGACGAAAGTCTCAAGCTGAGGTAAACAGAATAATTTAATAAAAATAATTAAGTAATGCCGGAGTTGCAACTGAAATTTGAGAAGTTAGTGTTTTTCTAATATATCTATATAAGTTAGCTTATTCCAAGTTAGATCTAACACATCAATCAATAACTCCCGAGACTAACCCAGAGATTGCGCTCGTAGTAAACCAGTAACCAGATCTTTCTAGAGTACTAACCTTTGCTTGAAACGTGTCAACATTTTAAGTCGATCGGACCAGAAACAGCTGAGTTATCGAGGTTGGAGGTATTGTACTTCGTATTCACCTTTGAGCCTTACATAATGTCGATCAATAGCTCGAGTGCATTGAAAACAACATTTTTTTTGCAACGTTTTTATTCAACTTTAACATAACACCTTGTGTTAATCGCAGCACAAGTTGATGATACTGATCGTTCAACGCTTTTCCCAAATCCTTTCCAAATTTTTTTCTTTTTTTAAAATCTTTATTGCGAATTAAACCTTGATAAACAGCTTTCTGAATCATCGACTCGTTTATGTTTTCACATTTCATCAAGCAATCGCGGCACCCACTTGGAAAAAAACCTTTTCATGCTTCAAAACCTTTTCAATTAAATACACTTCTACATATGATATCTGTGTCATCTAATGACAATCTCGCAGACTTCACTACGATCTTGGTATAATTTTGTCCTTCACTCACATTTTTCGGTGTAACGGCTTCTGGAATCTACCCAGGCGTTCCACGTCATTTTATTGTCCGTACGACCACGTTTAAACTCGGCAAACCATGACTGCGTATGTTGCTTTTGATGGTAAAGAGTCCGGGTAACATTTTCAATCCATTGTTTCGCTTGCACGGTGTTTTTACCGTAAAAAAACAATGTTTTATCAGAACACGAGAAACTAGGTTTTTCCATTTTTAAACAAACTACAAAACGACTTTTACTCCAATAT
>BMAW01106539.1:0-46389 GCA_019974015.1 Nephila pilipes
TAGAAATAAGATTTGAATCTGTAAAAATAAGAAATAAAAAATATAATACATTAGCGTGACTAAGCAAAGTTTGGAAAAGAATTATATGGATGTACATGTAGAAGAGCTCTGAGCAAGTGATTTAAAAGATTGTAAATGTGGTAAAAATACTAAATTTCATGGGGAAAAAAAAGAGTACTTTTTTTTCGTTTCTGGAGCACATATTTCCTTTTATCGTGAAGTAAATAGAAAACAAAATATTACTATTTTTTACAAATATTATACAAGCTATATTTTTAAGAATTCAGAATTAAATGGAATGTTCCAAATTCATCCTCTCCATTGGATAAAAAAGTTTCTAGGTGAAAGTTATTGAGTATATTGATTTAAAACCTTTTTGTATTTCTGGCTCGGAATCATCATAAGGAGGAGATATTCAAAACAAGAATTGCTATTTAGATGTGGACATTTGCTGGATGAACATTTTTCACACAAGTAAAATTAAAAAATTTTATCTACTTTTAAGAAGTATGAAATATTCATAAACAATAAGACAAAAATTCTTTAAAAAGTTTTTTTTTCTCAATATATAAACTGTTTTAATGTATTTTTAGAAGTAGTTCTATTATTACCTTTATACAAATATTTTTTGAAATGAAAACAGAGATAAGAATTTATAAGAACATAAATAAAAAACTAATTCAAATGTAAAAAATACAACTAAAGATTCTTTATAATGTAAAAATGTTTTTAAGTGAATAATGGTTTTCTGCAACAGATGCATGTTTTATAATTTTGAAGGATTAATTATTATCTCGAATGTCTATCAATTTTATTTTTTCAAAATATTCGTAAAATGAAACATTTTACTGAATGTTTTTCATTAATATTATTTAGTGTGTCCGCAAGCATTCTAATATTTTTAGAACCAAGAAAAAGAATTTTATTTGTGTCATAAATTTAAAAACATAAGAAAGTAATGATTTAGGTATTCCATTCCTGTATATTCTTCTCAGGATAAAAAATTCATGGATGAGAAAATTACTCAAAAACTTTTTCATGGCACGCTGAATGAAAATATTGTAAATGTTATTAAATTTATTATCTGCAAGGCCTCTTTCGAAGAGTTTTCTCAAGCGTAATAAAGCTATTTTAAATGCTTAAGAAAAAATCATGAAACCATATTGTACTTAAAAAATAAGAACATTCATCTGCTAAACTTGATATTCTATCTGAAGGATAAATATTTAATAAACAAATGCTATACAAATTAATATTAAAAACATTTCCTCAATCGAGAACAGTGGCTTTTAACATCATCGGCCGGTGTAGCTGCTTTACTAAAGTTGCAGTTTTCATGTTTGAATAGTGTATATTTCCAAATATAAATCAATCAGTGCATAAATGGAAGGTGTATTTTCTTTTTTAAAAAATCTGATAAAATTCAAATCTCGTATATATACAAAGAAAAAAATAATATAATGTTCAAACAAGTTTCATAGCAGGTATAGTCAGTGGAATGCTTTACAATCTAATCCTTGAAAAGTAAAACTCCATATAAGAACTAAGAAATAGACATAAATCTGTAAACCCTATCTTAAGTTAGCACATTGTTACTTTTCAGTCGCTGTCTTTTATACGATATGCGATACTATGAATATCGCACTCAAAACTCCGCCAATTTAAGTTACATTAAATTAATATTCCTAGTCTATTGTTATTTTATGAGAGCTTTACCTGCAGTATTTTATTATTATTTCTGGTACAATTCTTAATACATTTCTGTTAAACATGCGCAAATTTCGTCAAAGTCAGATTTTTCGCTTTGGTGACGAATGAGCGAATCAGTAATATAAGCACTTTCAAAAATAAAAGAAATCATTTTTATAAGAAGAATGATCGTTTCATTTAAAATTATATTCCGGATAATTTAAAATACATAAACTAAAGAAAGAAGAAACGGGCTATATTTGGTGATTTATGTCTCCCATAGAGCTAAAGAAAATACTGCCTAAATTTCTTGCGAATAGGCCGATCCGCATTTAAGCTGAAAGGAATGTAATTTAGCCCAGAAAAAAATTCGAAAACTTTTTGGCTTACACTTGGAAAAAATATAGTACATTGGAAATCACTGGTGAATTCAAATCAGGATTCATTGTGAGAAAACTTAAAAGGCCATCTTTCAGTTTAATTGAGTCATTATGTTGCTTAATATGCAATAGTGGCAAAAGAAATACTCAAATAAAGGACTCGTCATTTGAGTATAAAAATTATGTGTATAGATACCCGAAACTACAATGGTGGTTAAAAAAGTATCTTTTTTTGGCAACAGGTAACCTTTCTAAGGCAAGTTCATGTTACCATTGTGTGAAACATCTGTTAAATGGTACCAAAAAAAATTTGACATTGATTAACATTTGAATGCTGCCTCGTTAAGTATTCTCCTTCATTTTGCTTTGCCACTGTCGATGAGTCCTGGATTCATTACTATGAGCAGGTGACCAAGTAAATGAAAAGAGTCACTCCAGAAAATTTATACTAACGATTTTTTAGGATGCAAAAGTGTCTTTCTTATAAACGTATTAAAAAAAGCGAAATGATCAATGAACGATACTACTGTTTACTTACTTCATTTCCATTTCTCATTTCGAATGCGGTGTGCACTGCCCTATGTGTTCATTAATACTAAATAAGATAATAAATTTGTTTCAGCATTTTTGAGATTTCATAGAATTATACAAATTATTATTATTATTTTAATTGTTTTACTTAAATTTCATATTGAAACAGTAATAGCTTAGCAATCCTTATTCGCAGAGCAATAAAATGTGTACTTTATTAACACAACTGTGTCTTTGGCCTATAAAATCCAGAAAACTAAATAAAACTAATTAAATGAAAGCACCTCCATTTTAAATACTTTCAATCTTATCATTTCATGCACTAAATACAAAGTTTTGAGTTTTGTCTTTAAATAATGTATCAAATATTATTTTGGAATATTTTATAGTTGGATTACTTTCATGCGCATATGCGATATAATTTGCACTAAAATGGTAGTTCATGTAAAAAGGACTTAGCTGATGAATTGATGAATAAAGCATTTTTTGTCTATGAACTGTAAATCAATTAAGCTACAACTTTTGTATACAACAGGTGACACTTAACAGGTTTTCAACCGTTTAAATTTAACGAATCTCTTGAAAGAGTTTTTTTGTTGCCTGTAAAGGAAAGGAGAATTTCAAGGCTTGTTCTTTAATTCATCTTCCAAAGTATCCCAATCCATTTTTAAATCTACGTAATGAGTATTGAATCATTTTTATACAAGTGTAGCATTTAAAATAATTCAGTTGTAGAAGCACACATATAGATTTAAATTTAAGCAACGTTTTTTGTTAATGGCAACCTATTAATATTGAATAAAGTTTACATATTTTTCCTTTTTAATTGTTTTCCCTCATACATTTTATCATGATATTAAGACATCTTAAAATAATATTAATAGTAGATATTATTCATCTACTTTTGATACTTAAAGTTTTTATTATTTCTTAATTACTATTCCTCTACTTTTGATATCATGCAACCATTGTCAAAAAGAGTTGCAAGCAACAGGAAGCTAAGTATGTAAATGCAAATCAAGAAATTGTTTCATCTCTATTAGATATGAAAATCAGTTAAGTGCCAGTTGCTTCCGCGCCAATGATGTCAGCAATCACGTGATATACTCTGCGCCACTAAGGACTGTTTAAAACGTTCTCTCAAAGCGCGTGATTTAGATTCTTACTGTAGCATTTGAGTTTAATTTATCACATTTAAATTAATAATGCTCTTTAAATGAAAACGACATCCATTTGAGCAGTTGGACGCATTTGAGAATTTGCATCGTTTCAGAGTAAGAGGGAGGAGGATCATTCTGTTGGATTGAGCGTCATTTCAGATGTTACAGACTTACGCTGTTAGTGAAAGTGGATACCATGATGTTATCTTTGATGACAAGTATGCTCAAGCAGAACTACATGGACTACAAGTAAGAAAGATCGAAGATTTGTCCTCCAAGCGCGAAGCATACCATTCCGGACATTATGCAAACAGTAATGCCCGTTGTGCATCAACCTGAAGACTCAGTACCATTAGCAGATGGTTGCATGCATTTGGAATGCTTGTAGTAAGACCATTATAGATAGTCTCATTGACACGACAGTAACGTAACTGAAGATTACAATGATGCCTCGAAAGAGCAACATGTAGCCATGCAGAATGGCGGCAAATCATTATTAGTGATCAATAATTATTTTTTTGGGATCAGGATGATGATTGCAACCGTGTGTTAAGGCAAAATGATTAGCGCAACGATGGAAGATTGGCTATTCCTCGTCACACAATCGGACAATTATGGTTTGAGAAGCATTTCATACGATGCCCGATCACTATCAGTCCAATTTGACCGCCAAAAGATAAGTTAGTGAGGTCCTTCGACTGATTGTCTTTCCTTTTGGGAATGCTCATCCCAGTTCTCTATCTCTACACGATAATGCTCGTGTTCAAACCGCTGCCATCTCTAGAGGTTGCACTGCAGTCAATGTCATTATGCCCTGGCCAGCAGCATCTCCAAGCCTGTCGCTCAAAGAACATTTACAGGAATCTATAAGCTATTCTGTTAACACTTTCACTACCGGAGGGAGAAAAAGGAAGTGATTCTCTGGGACTTCGGCTTTTTACCGCGGAGTGTCATGCTGTGCACAGACGATTTTAGATATTAAGCCTAATTCTCAAAAAAAATTTCTCTAAAATCGGCTATGCATTAGAATATTTTGGTATTTGCATATATTATTTAAAATGCGTGAAGCTTAATATATACGAAAGAAAAAAAGATTTAATCGATAATTGTATGTTTTATGCATAAAATTATTACATAAAAAAATCATATCTCTTAAGAAAATACAAAATATACTTACATTTGTTACATAAATTTCATAGTGTAAAGATGTACCATTATATAGAATATTAATATATAAGAAATGAGTCTTATTTTGATATTTGGTATTTTTATTAAAAAAATATTTTTTCAATGCATAGTCTAACGTCACGTCTTACACACATATTATGTCAACTTTTGATGCTTCACGCAAGATTTTGAGCAAAGGGCACATCTTCTTCGTCTTTTTTTCTCCCTTTAATGGCTATTTACAGATTTGGATTATTTTCACTCATAACGATGTCAGATTCATTCATTAATTCACAAATCTCAGTATCAGATAAATACTTTCTTTTCGTCATGACTGTCGCTACAAATAAAAACCGACAGAATGAAACGAACAGCTGAGAGCATCTGCTACCAAAAGCTTTAACCCCCATAAACATCCATAAACTCTCATTCGAACTTTTAAGAAGCAAGCAAGAACGAAAAAAAGCAAATGGAAAGTAAGTGCACCCTTTAAATTATGTCATTACATTTAAAGAGACAAGCCGCAGCACTTGCATTTAAGAATTACTCCCCCCTCCCCTCCTGATAGCTAGAAGGGAAATCCAAGCCCATATGACCAAGGTTAATACTCCATATAACCTATTTATATAGATTTCACGGTATTGTAACGCACTCTAGTTACATAAAAAAATCAAATAAAACGTTCTCATCAAGCGCATCTCTATTGATATTGGTCTGCAGCAGGCATTCTCGGAGTGTATCAAATGCGATACGCTGATCACAGGAGAGCAAACGCGAGCGTATTGCATGTGATACCCTGGGAGCGAACGGGTTAAGAATGTACTGGTACCACAAATTTGCAAGATGTGTCTGCAAAAGTTCATTCGGCATGGGATGGGTTGAGTCAAGGCACCTTTAAGAGCATCCGCGAATCCATGCTACGACGGGTAATAAAATCCAATAAAAATAATGGTATATCAACATTCTTTTCTAAGTTACTACGGTATCTTTTTTTTGATCAATAAACTTTATCATACCTACTCTTAGTGTTTAATCAATTCTATTTGTTCGAGAGTACTAACTTACTTTCAATTGTCACTTCAATCTAACTATTACTTCAAGGTACAACTTTTTTTTATGATGAGTATATATTAGAAGAATATTAAATATCTAATTTTAAGAAACACTTAACTCTTTGACGGTTAGGCGAATCAACAGCTTTCGCTCTCCTATGACACGCAACTCTATGATCAAACAGTCACTGAAAGTGGCAGTCGTTTTCTCCCTTGTGGATTTTGAATTTGTCACCCTTTTCTAACGGTGATACGAATAGCTCTCTCGCTTTTAAAAGATAATATTTAAAGAATTATTTGCGGTATATAATTACGGTATGCGGTATGTAATAATTACATCAATTATATCTTGCACTTTAAAACAATTCAGTAATTATTAAATATTATAAATGTTAGTTTGTAATATATTAAATTAAAATATCTAGATAAATACACGTAATTTTAAGCTTTATAAAACATGTAATTGCTATATTTGTCTAAAATTCTTTCCGTCGTTTTTAAGTAAAAAAAACTCCCGCCAAATTACACAAAAAAAGTAACTAGATTAACAACAGGATCGGCATCATTTTTCCTTATTAAGCAAATATATATATATATATATATATATATATATATATATATGGTACCCTTACAGCCATCTGTATGCTATCTAATTAACTTACTTTTTTCGGTAAATATCGTTTGTAACACGAATAACGCAGGATAATATACGTGGATGAACTCAGCTTGTCAGCGCCCATTGGGAAAATGTTTCAGTAACCCAATTGGGTTCATCTGCAACAAGTTGGGTCGAAAAAATTTAGACGAGCTGAACTCGTCAGTATTCATTGTGATGCGCTATCCGAATGTCGAGCTGGGCTCGTTCTAAACCTTCGAAATATTAAGTATGTCCATGTTATTACTGATAGTTTAAAATATTATTAAGAGTAGATAATATTGATATATTACAATAATAGTAAGTAATATTAAAAAAAAAATTATTGTACTTTTGCATTATTCAACGTTAACCCTTCGCTGTTTAAGCACATTTTTATTAATGCTCCTTCAATATTTTTTTTCAGAATTCTTATTTCATTTAGTAAATTTCATCTTTGATTATTCATTTTTCCATAAGCATTACTAAATATGGAAAAAAAGACATTTCATTCTTTTTAGAAATATTCTTGAGTGTAACTAATAAAAATCCTTTTACAATGCTTTATTTGTTTCATAGTTAAAGATACGTACTTCCAAAAAATAATGATGCTTAAGATTATTTAAGATAAAATGCCGGTATTTAATTACTAGAGATTCTTTTTGCGTTTCTATCCTTGCAATGTGCCTTAATAATTGGGCTCAATGGGAATAAGAAAACAATGTTTTTTTCTATCAAATATTAATAAACTATATTTTTATATTTATATTATTTCACTAATTACCATTTATTGATGGTAGGATTTTTTTTTTTGGCTGCTATTGATTTTTTTAAAATATCCTTCTTCATAGATGGTTTTTCAGCCTTTTCTTTCTTTTTTTTGTAATTCATTTGCTTTTTCTATAATTTTGTATGATGATTAAATTAAAATATACTTGTTAACACTGCTTATGGTGTGGTTTATGTAACACAGAATTTTTATATTTGAACACGAATTATTCTAGTAGGATAATTATGTGTAGAAGGAGATATATTTTACATGAAGGTTATACAGATTGACATAATTTTCTCCATGTTTTATCTTATATATACTAGAGTGTCTGAAATTTCTTTTACTCTTACTTGAAATTTCTCTAATTCTTCAGTTGTCTCAAATCTCACTGGATTGGAATAAAAGAATACATTTTGGCATTTATTATTGTCTTTTATAATTCCACTGTTTCTTGTCTTTCATAATTCCATTATTTACATCAAAACAAATTACGTAGATAGGGGTGGTTAGATTTATTTTTTTGTGACCTGCCAAGACAGTCAGCAAAATCCGCCTTGAACTAGCTTTCCTTCCCTTGCGTGATATCATTCAAAGCTAAACTAAAATGATTTTATATGAATAATAAATAAATTGTATAAAACTGTCGCTATTTTATTTAATTTATATTTATTGATTCCTCTGTCTAATTAGCATCATTTCTGCAATGCAATCACTTTAAAAGGTGCGACCTGCCACTACCCACCGCTTGTTTGAGACCCCGAGCCAAAACATTTGTCCACAACTGACTTAAGATTGTTAGAGAGAGTCTTAGCTACAGAGTTACAAAAAATTAAGCATTCAAAGTCTCAATATACTTTTTAAAGTTTTTAGTGTTTGTTCAAGATAAAATTCTTTTGATGCTCTATATAGTTACGAAAATTTTTCTATGGTTGTGCGAGAGCGAAAATCAAGTCCAATTCGGTGGATAACAACAAATGAAGCTTTACTTACAATGTTCAGGATGACATAAAGGTAGCAAAGTTTGGGCAATAACAGTATAAACAGATACATAGCACTTGCACAATTTATTGACACATATACAGGAACAGAACGTTTTGCTTTTAAGAACATTCATAATTATAACAAAAACGTTCAGCTCCCCATCTACTAGTTCTCGTTACGGACTTTTCCACAGAAACACTCTGCACTTCCAGGCAAACTGCCACAATTCTCGTCAGATACACGCTTCTTATTCACAAATTCACCTAGGACGCTTTACTCGAAGTGTCTGTAGATTCCAGTCGATTTCCGCGACACAGACTCGCTCCTATATACAGATTGAGATTCTCTTGATTTTAGCTCTTGGCGTATTCTTACATCTTCAGGCTAGGTATGACGTCAAATGGGAAAATTCACGAAAAGTCTAACTTTCTACGCGATCAATATTTTGCCAGGTTACAGCACATTCTAAATCTTCCCATTTGTCGTAGAAGTCACATTCTCAAAAGTCACCAAAATGGTCACCAAATCCGTCGTCAAGGCTAAGAAGGGGTCATTACTTAAACTCTCTTTAGCTAATTAATGATATCTCTGAAAATATATCTTTCCCTTACAGAAAGCCACTTTAAGGAAGCGCCATCCCATATTCGCAACAATATACGGAGTGTAACGTTTGATAAATGAGATACCAGCTCAGATCTCTTCATCCAGATCTGGAGATGATCCTGCAGAATTTCTAGTTCCGTTCTTAGGTTAGTAAAGACCATTGAAGATTTGTCAACAGAAACCATTTATGTTTTTCTTATTGCGAAGGTAACATAAGCATTCTACGAGAGTGGATAAAAAGTATATTTATTTGAAGACAGATGGCATCATTAAGTTAATGTTGTTTCCATTGGGTGCTGTCATCTGTTAAACAGAGCCGAGACAAAGTTGATATTAATTCCAAGTTAGTTTTGAATTGGCAGTCATTTGCTGCCGAGTCGAATTACCAACGTCATTTTGTGTAAAGTTGTCACCGACGTTGAAGCCTAAACTAATCATTATGCACTAAAAGTCAAACAAAAATCATAACGTTGAGTGTTTCCAGTGAATCTTTTCCAAAAACGGCGTTGATGATCAAATTGGCAGGAAAAATCATGATGAATCTTTGAGTCTCAAAAGGTGTTGTGATCGCAAATATGAGTAACTGAGAATTAGACAACTATTTAACGAATCATGATACGCATTAAAAACAAACCATTTTCGATGCCAAGTACGACATCTCTTGATTTTTTCTAAGGACTTATTGAAAGACTCTCGTATGTCAATCATAAGAAAAACTTATGCATTATTTTAGTGTTAAATTCATACAAAGTTTTTCTAGCTATTTATAAATTTACATTAAAATGAGAAATTAGGTGAGATAAACATGTTTCGTCTAACTCTGAATCATTGCAAACAGAAGCTATACGTTCAATAAAAGGAAACTTCAAATAATTTTGGAAATGGTCGCAATACTTTAAAAATTTACTAACATTATATTAGTGAATGTTTTATTTTAAGGGAAAAAAACTGTTCTACAGAGTACAGTACATATTCCATGTAATCCATTAAAGATTGCTCCAGGTTTTTCTATAAAGTATTAGAATAAAATATTAATAAGCATTAACACTTTTATTTTCATTTTTAAGTATGTAGTAAATGCTAATTTCAGACATATAATAAGACTTTATAAATAAATTTAGAAAAAAAAGCTTAGAAAATGAAGTGATTTGAAACATTATGAATTAAAATTCGTCTAGGTAATCTGAAATTTTATTGTTGGAATTACTATGTATGTATTTAAATCCATTAGCGTTGATAAAAAAAAATATTCCTTTTAAATATAATTTCATTAAATAATGCATTTTTAGCAAGCGACTTTTCATTTTGTAATTTTTGTTCTTTAATAAGTAAATATCTGAGTTACTGGATTTATTAATAGTATTAAGCAATACATTGTGTTTAATAACATACATCACTAAAAACAGGTTATTTTAAGAAATAATTTTTTCATGATGATAAAAGTGAGGTCATGAGTGTAATTAATTTGTGGACAATTTCTTAGAATTTGGTTGTTTAAGGCAATATTTATTATAAGGTGTTGTAGAAAGAAGGAAGGTCTGAATCTAAAAATTAAAATAAAAAAATGACCATGTTTATTATTTTTGTTTTATAAAAGCAAAATATCATCCTTAATTTTAAGCATTATTGCAAATAATTGTAATGTCCGCAGTTCATTATTTATTTAGATCTTTACGTTTGAGTAAATTGTAAAAATAAAATTTCACTGTAATTATTCCTGAATAATAAAATATAATGTGCATCCAGTACTCCTTTATCTCTATATTTTCTATATTCAGATTAAAATTTAAAGATTTCTATGCATTTTTTTTCGTTTACATAAAACTATATGAATATTTTTGATTTGATTCCCTAAAAATTAAATCATTTTTTTTAAATCTAGTTTATCCAATTCTTACATACGAGAGTAATTCAAAGAGTACTCGTAATTGTAGAAAGATAGCCTCATCATGGTAAACTGATGTTATTATTGGATGCTGCTATCTGTTAAACGGAACTGAAAAAAATTTGACATTGGTTCAAAATAAATTCCGATTTTGATGTCATTTGCTGCCAAATCAAAATTTGATTGCTGCAAAATATGCCAAAATTTGTCATTGAGTTGTCACAGTCTGTCAGACCTAATTTCATTATTATGCACCGAATATAAAGCAAAAAGTCAAAACAGTGGGCTGTTTCTAGTGAATATCTTCTAAAAAACATAAAGATGGTCTCAGCGGCCGGAAAAGTTATGACAAAGAATTTTTGAGGTAATAAAGACGCCATGATTACGAATGCGAGTAACTGAGACTTAGATATCTGTCTAGTGAATCATAGGCTTAGTAAACAAACTATTCTTGATTTTATGGAAACCATCATTTGGTTTTTGAATATGCATTTCATTGAAATTCTAATTCACTTATCATAAATATCATAAAACATTTATATTAAATAAACGTTGAATGTAGTGTTTTTGCAGAAAGTATACATAAATTCGCTAAAATGCAGACTATTTTAATTACGTGCGATAGGAAACTGAAAAATCTATTCTTAGGTTCTTAGTTAAAATTTTGAAACAAAAAGTGAATCTGCTTATTTTGGGTTCTTTTAAGGTCCTTCTAATAAAATTCTCGACTTTTTTACATTCTTCGTTATTAGTTTATAATATTCCTCCTATAGATTTATGCAAGGAATAGTCTTTTTTTTTACGCAATCACTAATCCAAAAGCAGATATATTTTTCTCTTTTAACACAACAAACTGATACCCTGCCAAAAGAAATTGTATTAGCTTAAATTTTACTTAAATAAAAGTTACAAATTTCATGCGAGTTTCCTCTCCTTAAAATACGAATAAGTTTCGAATTAATATGAAAAGTTCAAGTTGTTAGCATCAGAAGGAAAAAAATATAGCAAATCTGATAATGATATTTTATATTGCGTTCTGCGCAAATCCTTTAACATTTACAATACAAATATATGTATAAAGTAAAGAAGTTAGTTCATTATCTTACATAGGAATGAGAAATTCTCTAAATAAAAATAATATTCGGTTATAGATTTCTGTAGTATAATGTATTTTAAAGTTCAGTTCTTACGCATAAAAAAATCGAGTAATTAAAGGAAATGTTAAATATTTTAACTGAATAGAGATACAAAAGCTGCACTGATATGTATTTAATAATATTTTACATATTCGTCTAATTTTTTATTTATAAATATAGATTCAATTACGCATAGTTTACGTTTTATCACTTATTTTAAATATTTTTAAATATTTATAAATATTGTAATGATTAAAATATTTTACCTATAAGTGCTTAGTTGTATAACAAGAATTTGAAGCTTGAAAAAATAATTGCTGCTAAAACCTTGTAAAAAAGACATTAAAATGTCAGTTATTGCTCATGATCATTAATACTTGAAAAATCAAATAACACTATCACAATTTTTTTTGAAAAATTATTCTCTTTTCAAAATTTGCGAACGTGGCGATGAATAAAATGTATTATCTGTAGGTATCTAACATTATTAGAAAACAATTGAAGTTCTGCAAATAATTCTAACTGAAATTTTATAAAATGACATTAAAACGGGAATTATGCATAATATGAAAGGAAAAAAATCTCTTGAAAGTTAATGATTCTAATAATAATCATAATTACGCTGCTTTTGATATTATCTTGAAGTTCTCTTAAAAATCAATACCATATCAAATTATATGGTGTTCCCGATAGCCTAGTCGTAATCCTGAGATTGCTGTTGCTTCCTTCGAGTCGTGGTTTCATACCTAGGTTTCACTGAAGACCCGCTGAGTAGCAAGGCTGATGCAGTTTAAATTTTGTTGAAGTTCGAAGTCCTCTCGTTGGCGAGAATGAGTGGTTTGAAGATGGATTGCCAGTTCACGTGTTTGCATCATTACTTCCCCTAAGTTCAATAGTACGATGCTGATAGACAAAATACCTCGTGTTGCTTGCAAGTGCGACGTCACAAAATTATTTATTGTTTTTAACCATAAAGTATAATAAATCAAATATTGTGAATAAGACAGTTACAAAAAGCATTTGAAAGTAAAACAAAATCAAGCAAATTATCGAATACCGTTAATCTATTTTTTTATTCCTTGTAAAAGCCTTAATTTTTTTTGAATGTTATGTGATTTTACTTCTAAATTCTCTCTCTTCTTAACAGCACGGAAAAGAAATACAAATAATGAAGTATTTAAAAAAGCCCTATAAATCTAAAATTTGTCTAAAAATTTAAGAAATTTATTTGAGATATTTATGCAACATTACTTTAAGTAAGCAAACTGTTGTTCAGGGCAAAATGTTGTGCAAAATTGATACGCATTTGGACATGAATTCAAAGTAATCTGTTATGCATTCAATATTGCATTAAAGATACATTAGGAGCTCTTCATAATGGATATATGTTTGTTTGATAAATGTTCAGAAATATTACAAGAAATCGAGATACATGTTAATCCTATAGCTGTTGATCCGACAGTTCTGAGCACCGTTTCGATTCATCCGGGTATTTGGATAAATGGCATCGTGTCCCCCTTAAATGATGGATTATGACAGAGAAGCCTTAATAAAGTTGAGAGGATCAGTAATATAGGTTATGTCTTTTCTGGATTAGAAAACGGATTTGTGAGTAATGAAACCATATTTGAAAGCATAAGTTCATGTCTTGGCCAAGGAAAAATCCCTTCACTTAGAAGACAAATATTGTTTTGGGAGTAAAATGTAATAGCAGTTATTACATAGTTGTCCAAAAAATCAGGCTGGTATGGTGGGATGGATGTTTAAAAACTATAATATTTTTTTTCTTTCTTACAGAACATATGTACATTTCTAATTTGCTTTAGCAAATTTATGCTCCGAATGAGAGAATTTCAAACATGAGAAAGAAGTAAGTCAAATGATGTTTGTGAACCTAAAACCCAGCAAAATTAGAAGTGCAGGGTTACAGTAGTAGTTTTTTATGAAACCAGAATCCTTAAGTTTCTCGATCGTAAAGTGCAGAAAGTCACGAAAGAGAGAAGGTAAAATCTGATTAAGTAGATATGAATAAAATGCTGTCTTTGAGACACATGCTTTTAAAGTTTAGGATTAAGAAATATAGTTGACAATTTACTAATTTTATTTACCTTTTTTTGGATTTGAATGTTTGTATTAAAAGTGGACTACCATTCCTCGGAAAGTAAAATATTTTAGCTTAGATTTTTTTTTTCCGTTGGGTATTAATTTCAAGATCTAATGGTCAGTGAGAGTAATCCCAAATTCAACCATTTTTATTGATCAAATCTTAAGAGCCAAAAAGACTTTTGTTTGTTATATGTAATTTAAAAAGTAATAATTAAAAAATATTGTCAAAAGAGTGTAAACGCATCGCAAAAAAATCAAATTAATGTTGCAATTCATATTCACGCTTATTTTATATAATATATAATTCCACTTTATAATTTGCACTTCATTTAACTATCAGTTTAGTAACCATGAGCCTTATCTACCACTAGTTAACCGGGTCGTACTTAACCACTTTCCTATGGATACCGGGGCCGCGGTAGCCTAGTGGTCAAGGTCGTGGATAGCGGCTGGCGGTTTTCGTTCAGTCGCGGGTTCGATCCTTGGCCACCAAAGACCCGCCGTGTAGCCGGGGCTGATGCACGTTAAATCTGTTCGGGGCCCAAAGTCCTCCCGTTGGCGTGGTGTGGATGTTAGGAGAGGGGGGGGTGTCGTCCTCGTCACTTGACCGTGGTTCAAAATTACGAGGTCCGTCGCCAATAGCCCTCGTGTTGCTTCTAGTGCGACGTTGATAAAAACTAAACTTAAACTAAAATTCCTATGGATACCGATGTTCAAACATTAGTTTAATTTTTTTCGGACAAAAAAAAGGGAAAATATAACCGAGATACACACGAAACGCTTACATGATTTACGGTTATTAAAAAAAAAGTATTGATATGCTGCGAAACCATTATCAGTTTTTAAACAACTCTGTGCATTGCAGGCGTTCCTTAATGTACCTTTAATAGAGAAAAATTTACTTCAATGTAGGTAAAGCATCATGATTATTGTTACAACTATTGAAACCTAACGTTGCATAAATTATAAAAATAATTGCATTACCACTTTTATCAGTAAATTTTATATTAGGGGCTTATAATATTTGTAGTATAGAACAAAAACTTCGTCAGTTTATAGTATTTTTCATGTTTCACGCTTGATTATGCAGAATTATTTAGAAAACACAATTTTCTAACTTCAAACATATTCTTCAAACGCAGCCCTTAATATCTAAATCAGTATAATATTTTCAACAGTATATAGCTAGAAATAAAATAATAACTTTCACGTTTTTGTTTTCTTACGACTTTAGTTCACGTTTTTATCGTTTTAGTTACATTTTTATCTTTATCACGAGAAAAATTCGTGAGAAGTAATTATAAGTAATAACAATTAACTTTAATCATATAGACCGTTGTTCGTAATACATTTGTTGTGCAGAGCTGCTAACATTTGCATCTGTCACCTGTGATCTGTTACAGCTTTCTCTTTACACTGAAGTGTTACGTAAACATTCTTACATAATCGACGCTTACAAAGCGCCCGCTATAGGCAGGTAATAGTAATAATAAAAGAACATAGAAAAGTAACTAAGATATAACACATCGATCAATAACTCCCGAGTCTAAAATTTAAAACAACATTTTTTTTGCAAAATTTTTTTTTATTCATCAACATAACACCTTTTGTTAATCACCTTTTAGGGTGATACAATCGTTCCAACGCTTTTCCAAATCTTTTTTTTTTTTTTTTTTTTTCGCAAGAAATCTTTTTTGTTGCGAGTAAATAGCGTTCTGAATCATCGACTCGTTGCTGTTTTTGTTCCATCGAAAGCAATCGCGGCACCCACTTGGAAAGAACCTTTTTCACTTCACTTCAAAAAACCTTTTTCCTGGTACGATCGACTTAAAATTTTGACACGTTTCAAGCAAAGGTTAGTACTCTAGAAAGACCTGGTTACTGGTTTACTACGAGCGCCATTTCTGGGTTAGTCTTGGGAGTTATTGATCGATGTGTTATATATATAATTGGTTATATTACACAAACAATTTTTTTAATCTGCTATAAATCTATTTTAAAAATCTTTGTTACTCATTTAAATATTAATTGCTTTTCATTTAACTCAGTTTTCGCGTGCGAGAATAACATTAGTTTTATATAGTGATTTTGAAGTTTTCAATTGCATGATTTTAGTGACCAAAATTGTTTAAAAACAGCAACTAATCACTGAAAAGAATTCGAATGAAAGGAAAATAGAAAACAAAATATCTGAAGAAGAGCATCCAAGTCTTCCGAACAAAAAACAAGTTACATTTCGTAATATTTTCATTCATCAAACCGACAATAACAAATAAAGATAAACGTGGTATTTTTTAATCTGATTTTTGGAAGTTGACAGCATTACTGCTATTTCAAGACTTGATTTGAAAAGAAACTGACACAAGTATGTTTCTTCCCTTTATTTTTCGTGACACTTTACAATAATTTTTGGAATAAAATTGTTATAAACCATCACGAAAAATAAATGGTTAATAATATAATATATATAAAATTATTTATTTGGGAGTTAATAAAAATATATTTGATATTTAATATTTTCTCAATAACTTTTGAGCCAATGAAGAATGAGGTCTTATATTTCGTGGAATATATCTATGCGAAGGAAATAGTAAAAACAATTCAGTACTTCTTTTTTTTCCGATGCTTTTATTCTTGAAATGCTATATTTTATTACGTATTTCGTGATAGTAATTTTTACCATATATGATCCCTTTATACTTTAGAGATTTCTAGTTTTCAAAAAGATATGATTTCGGACAATTGGGAAAGAAGTCGCGATGAAAAATGTAAAAAAAAATTCCTTCACGTTTTTAGTTGACATTCAATGTTTTAGGATGACTACATCTTTCATTATGATTTAATAGACAGTATTGAGATGCAAAACAAAACATGCTCCAAAACAACTTTTTTAAAAAAAAAAAATTAAAAAGCGATTCAAATTACAATTATTGTAAAAAGTAATCAAAAATCACTAATTAAAGTTCAGCATTTAGACATTACTATTAAATATAATGTATCATTTGTACAATATAATTAATGAATTTTAAAAAGAACTTAAAGGATTATAAATTTTTTATTGGAAACCAATCATGTTTTCAAAATTTTGTTTGCAATTAATGCAGAATTATAAATTTCGATTACAATATTCACAATTCAAAAAAAAAAAAAAAAAAAAAAGAAAAGAAAAGAAAAGAAAAAAAGAGAAAAAAAAATCAATTCTTACAAAGTACTTGGTGCGTTAACTTATAATCCAAGAAGAGCTGACTTTAAATTTAAAATTAATTTCCCGCCCTGCATCCCTCTTCTGTCTCTCATAGAATTAATTATCTTTTTGGCATAATATTTACAGTAAATGAGAATCTGTTATTTAGCAGTAATTTAAATTTCATGTTATATAGTAGGGAAAATGAAATTAACACGTCATAAGAAGTAATATTTTTTTTTTAATTTTAAGAAATAAAAATGAACGAGATTATGATTTCATTGAACGTTTTTGATAGTTATACAGAAACATGTTCCTATAATTAATTCTCGTCTCTATGTTGATCGTCTAGTATACTATTTGAAAGCAGAGTTGACAAGAAAGTTCTTAACTAAACTGTCGAGAAATACGTTTTACTCCTCTATCTATGTTAATTTATTTCGTTTCTCTCTTTCTCTCTCTAACTCACAGAACTGTTAGTGACATCCAAATGAGAAAATGTTTTGAAGCACGAAATAGCACTCACACATTTTCTTTTGAGAAATTTAATTTAAATGAATTTATGCAAAAGCCCTTTTAAATCCATTGTCATTTTATATTTAAAATGATTTTTAATATAATATTAATATTCACAAAGCGGGTTTATCCTTTTAATGCTATTTATTTATTATCAGAAAAACTGCATTCTTTTTATTTAAATTTTGCTTTCGTAATAGCTAGTTTCGCTGTGTTTTTAGGGAAGTGAAAGCATGTTTGAAATTCAGAAACTAATTTATTCTAAATATAAATTCTCTAAATGTTAAGTAATACCATTTCTAAAAGCACAGGAAAATAAAGATGAAATTAAAATAAGAAATAAACCAATTCAAACCAAAATATAAAATATTTTAAAATTATTGGAACGTAATAATAGTTTCAATTTTACACGTTACTGATTTTTTATTAAGTTTAACTCAAGGTTACGTTTTATTATTTAAAAAATTTATATAATTTAAGCATAAAGAGAGAAAGTTTATGAATTAGAAATTTCGTTTATTTTCAAAAATTAAAATATCTATTCATATTGTTGTATATTATTGCTTCGCATTCTTATTGATATTTTATTTATCAATTAAGTCAATGTTTTATCTACATCTGTTTTCTAAATACAATAATAAAGAAGGTAACTCTAATGAATTATGTATTTAAACATATATAATTTATTACTTTATAGATGAATTTGTTAAGAAAATATTGATTAATGAGGTTACGGCTGAAAAATATTTTCCTCAATTTCAAAATTAAAATGTATAAATTCCTTTAATTTGACTTGAATATTTTTTTAAAATAAACGTAATGCAAAGAATTTCATAGATTTATTGACGAGAAGTAATTCCGGATTAAAACAATTTAAAATGAAAATATATACTTTCTACCACTTAATTTGTAAAATAAAACGCAACAAATTAGAAATTTGAATGATCTTCTTAAATATGTGTCTCTAGAAAGATTCAAATATGCTTTATTGGAAATATTTTAAGGAATCAAATTTCAATTCAAATTATTCTAGAACTATTTCTAAATTTATGCCATTATTTTGAGCAATTTAAAAGCTTCATAAAGTATTATTAATTTACGTATTCGTCTACACAAATATGTTAATTTTCTCTCCATTGTAGTGGAGAACTTTTTGCTATATCTAAATTCCATAGGGATCATACCTACCTACCATTCACATATTATTGGGATTAACAAATAGTTATTACCAAAAACAAGTATATGAGGCAAGAGGTAATATGATACATTTATTTTAAAATTACATATAAAAAATGGCAAACAAAATATATAAATTATAAATTAACAGTAACTATTCTTCATATAATTTTCTTCCATAGAGATTGATTATTTCATATCAATTTCTTATATGCTTAAGTTTAAATATATTTTATATCCTGTGTGGAGTAGACACTGTCTTGTTAAAATGGCTCTTGTGCTATAAAAATATCATCAAATAATCAATCAGTGTTTTTGAAAATGACTGTTGTATCATAAGCTTTCAGTCAACCAATCGGTCAGTCTTACTGAAAATGACACACTCTTGCACTATAAATATTTCCCTCTTATTGAACAGTAAATCCTAGAAGTCACAAAAGTCACTATAATGTAAGTAATCATATCATTTCGTCTATGCATCGCTGTGATATAACTTTTCCACAAGTCATTATAAAATGTGATTTGCTATCGAAAGAAATGGCAAACTTTATAACAAAATATCATGAATGTGTGTTGAAGGTGATAGTTAGGATGAGATCTTTGTTTACCCGACGTCTGCTCTGGTCATTAGGGCACAGAAACTGTACTAATTACAAATTTTTATTCGCCTCAAATCAGTATATTTTGAAGCTGATTGAATCTTACATCTCTTTAATCGGACTTGATGGTGTACAAATGCTATGTAGATTTCATTCCTTCAAATCTCTATCAAAGTAGACTTGGAAAATTGCGTGAAATCAGTGTGGGGTGAATCAGAAGTTGTGATAGAATATCTGACATCCACTATGCCCTTTCGTTTTGTTGCATCTCTAGGAAAACTGCTTCCATTCTGACGAAAAAAAATTTGTCTTTGTTTTCTCACTCTTTATAGCATCGGTCAATCTATGTTATGAATGATAACAGCATCGTTCAATCCAAATTCCAAGCAATTGTTCAACATGACAATCCGTTTCCTTTCATTCTGATGCCATGACTTTTTTTTTTCTAATTTTGGCATATACTCGTAATGGGCACGAATACAAAGACGAGCCGTTGTTATCATAGAGATAAATATCCCCAAACAACGTATAAAAGACACTTTATCCCTAAAATCGAGTGTCGTTTCTTATAAACAATAAATTCCTAGAGGCTCTATTTGATACTCTTTAGATTTGTCGATTCAAATGCTAAACAGTTTATGTCGTTTCTGGATTTAATAATTTACATTGCTCATTTATTTTTTATTTTTTCCGCTTTTAGTACATAATATTATTATCATTTTAATAACTACTTACTTATTCATGATAACGATTTTTTTGCTGAATTTATTAGGTTTCTTGGTGTAAGAAATAAGAACCTAAACTTGATGCATCTTAATCAAATATATTCTTAAAATTTTGAAGTTCGTTTTTTTTTAAATGATATTCAAGTACCTTACGTTATGAATACATTGACAATTATTATGATTTATGACTATGATGGATTTAGCTTGTAGTTCATAAGGATCATTAATCCTAGAAATTAAGCAATTCAATGAAGGCATTTGATTGCTTAAGTTCTGGGCAGTATTCAAAGACGTGATTCTTAAATTTTCCATAAAATTGCTTTTTTCATGATTTACTAATTTCCTCAAATGTTGTAATTTGTGTATACATATTGAAGATATTTTAAAAGTAATAGGTACGTTATTGTTCCTTCGATAAAAATTTTAAAAAAATGTATTTGTATTTTTATCATCTAATACATCAAATTCTTCTTAAAATCATTTACAGATCAATTATGAAATATTATAATTAGGAGGAAGTATATATATATATATATATATATATATATATATATAGTATATGTATGTATGTATATATACATACATATATATATTTATATAATATGTATGTATGTATATATATATATATAGTTATTGATCGTCTGTTATATCATTTTGCTATAAAATATTTATATAGCAATAAAATGTATGTATAAAATAAAATAGACTATTTTGAATAAAATTGCTACGAATCCGAGATGACTCTTTTTAGCAACGTTTCTCTTGTAAGAGGAAAAAAATCATTTATATAAAGGTTTCATCATTCAGTCAAAGAGAAATTATGTAATGACGTCTTAACCTTGGCGAATTTGGTAAACGTTTGGCAACAGGGCGAGGAACTTGGAAATTTTGGCGACAAAATGATGAAAATGCTAGAATTTAGTCAAATTCTCAACTGAGAAAGATATTATGGACCTTTCCTGAATTTTCCTTGGGACATCACACTTGACCTGCAATGCTCGGAGAGGAATTGATCGAGAAATTGAATTGAGTTATAAGAATTGACAGAGTGGATTTACAAAGGAACTGTTGGTAAAGCGATCTAGTGCATGCTCCAGAGAAGCGGCCTTTATATGTCCAAATTATCGGAGTACGAATGATGGATTAATTCCTGTGGAGATTCTTCTGAAGTGCGAACTAGTACACTGGCAAGCAGAACGTTATCAAAAGTATTGTGACTGTTAGAACAAGAGCTGTATTTTGTTTCAAAAGTGTCCCTAATTTGTATAAGTGCTTTGTTTTTCGTTTGCGTTGTTATTACTTTAATGTGTCCAAGCATTGTTACTTGTGTTCGCTTCGTCCGAAATAATTATGAATGCAGCGTTATTTGCCTTTTTCCTCCGTGTGGACAGAATTTCACTCGAATACACTAACACGATACTGAGGAGAAAATTTTCGTAACAATATACAGGAATCTTAAGACTTTGAAGACTGTCTAAAATAACTTCATGCAAATTTGAATATACTTGACCGCAATACACATTTTCCTCTGAAGTGTGCTTCACAAACGTACTTCAAAGTAGTCAATAATTAATCATTCAAGATAGTTCATTTCAATTTGAATAGGCAAAATGATTTTTTATAAAATCAACGAAATAATTTAACTAGTGTATGTTAAAACAAATGAAATTATTCCTTTATAATACGTTTAACATTTATTAATTCTTAAAGCTTAAGTCATGTATATCAATTTGAATCAAAGCCCACTTCTAAACGTATTAATAAAGAGAAGTATCTTAATTCAAAGTTAATCACACCACAAATGAATGAAAAGTTTGCACATGTCTCTAAATTATTATATAATAAAGGTAACGCAGGGATTCTTTCTCTTACTTTCGTAATGTTTCACTCTCAGTGACCTGCAATTTTGAGTTCTTGAATTTGATTTCTGCATTTCAGTTAAAGAATCGAAAAGAGTTTTTGCACGTTAAGCGATTAAACGAAACCAAATAACTCGTGTAAACTTAAATATTCTGTTGGATAATTCTTTCAAAATAAAATTATGGATTAGTTTTGAATAAATAATTATTCATTCATTTAGAGAAATGTTACGGAGTATGTCTGTTGGGGTAATGAAACAAATATAGCTTTGTTAAATGGTTTCATGAGTTTAATGAGTAGGATATTTTTATTCCTTAAGTGGAACAAAACGATTGATTGAGTGATTGTTAATAACATCACCCTTAGAAGCAACAGGTGTATTATTGTTTACGGATCTGTTAATTTGAAACCTCTCTTAAGTGATAAAGACGGCATAAGAGTTGGCGACTATCTCTCTCTCATGAACCTTTAACACAATGACAACATGAAGACTTGGAAAGTTGACACATTTGTCATGCATCCCCCTATTACTAGAAGGCTCGTGAAAACAATAAAAAAAAGAAATCAGTCAACGTAACTTGATTTTTAGCTTTACTGTGTAAGATAATTATAGTTGACATTAACAAACTATAACCAGAGACAGAGAAATTTCTAGAATATTATAAATCATAAAATTTTAAACGAGGATCATATAATTTTAAAAATTCATGAATTTGTATTTTTGTATTTTATATTTCATACATCCCATTTCCCGAAAGTGTTTGCACCGTAAATTAAACTAGCGAGGAAACTATATAGCCCTGACTACTAGTTTCATGATCAGCTTTGTTTAAGATGAGAAAGAATTTCAAATCATAATTCTACTAAATATTTGCCGTACAGAATAATATAGGATGCTACCCTTTAAAGGGAGTTAAATGTCAATTTTCTCACTATTGTAGTGGGATAGGAGGGCAAAGGACAAACATATTTATAGTTCACGTAATGAGATCTAGTTACAAATTTATTAAGTCGGTCATAAATATCACTTGTGTTGCTCGTGTGATACATTAATAAAATCAATCCAATGTTAATTTAAAGTTTATCCAGTTGAATCCAGTTTAACTTTTTAAATGTTTTTTTTTGTAAAAGATCTTATTTATCAACAAAAAGATGAATATACTTTATATTTTAAAGACAATTGAGAATAAATAAATTGTGATTTTGTTTCAACTTTCAGATTATTCATTGCAACTTATGTATTGTGAGTTTTAAAGATTTCATGAATTTTTGTATAGTTAAATAGTTGATAATAGATAGTTGAATATAGATTTAATTAAGAAATTTTTAAATTCATATAAAATCTAAAGCAACAGATTAAGCTATAAGTTCGCAGCTTTTTATAATTGAAATTGTATATTCTTTTTCCATCTAAAAAAGTATATTCTGAACTTGTAGTACAGAAATGATTAAATCAAGTTTTTGCTAATTTAACTTCGAATTCTGTAAAGATATAAATTTATACAAAAAATAATATTATCAGCCCTTTTTGAAAAAAGAAATACTTGAAATAAACAGAAATTGAAATAGTTTAACTTTTTGATACTTTTAGTTACCATTTGTTAAATTATTATTGAGATTCTATACAATTATGATCATCTTTTTTCAATTCTTCAAAAGCAAAATAATTAGGACTCAAAATAAATGCAATTAAAATCAATTTGTTAATATGATATATATTCAAAATTTTTGACCTATTAATCAGAAGGAATATTGAGTAAGTAAGCATAACCTATGCTTCCCCATACGCACACAATTTCTTATCGGGAAAGAACATAAGCCAAAAATAACATTAACTTATAATAAAAATATATCAACAATAGTAAAAGATAGAATCATCGGTTCTTCCAACGATGTAATGATGAATTATGACATAAAAAAATCCAAGAGAAAGTACTAAACTAAAGAAAACGCAGTTTCAAAATTAAGCACCATTTTTTTCATTTCTTGCTTTTATGAGTTTGTAAGAGTAATTTTTCTACCAAAGAAACAGAAACTGAACTCTGTTCTTTAGTATTGTGAAAGCATATCGTAATTTGGAGTATTTCGTGGATATTGGACAACACCATCAGAGTTTCGAACATTGATGACATCATAAGGATACTCAACAATACCATCAAGGCCTGATGAAAAGTAAGCATTAGTTTTTGTAAAAGAATAAACTTGTGTTTGAAATAATACTAAGACATATTTTGGCGAGTGAATTGTGTATGAGAAAACCAAAAACAAGGTAAAAATTCTAAAAAGCAAATAAAGTGTTTTATTATTGTTAATTGTTTCATCACTTCGTTTTAATTTGCCATTTTTTTGCTTATGTATTTTGTTTTAAAAACATGAAATAAAAACTGACTATATTTACGATTTGTTATTACTTAAACGAAAACATATAATAATGCCATTTTCCTTTGAATAATAGGTTAAAAGGATTTATTGTAGATAAATGTTTGATTACAACTGCATGCACAAATTAGAGAAATTTATTTAAATTATTTATAATTTTATGAAAACAGAGAGCTCAGTGATGAATATTTCTTTTTTTTATGGTCATATGTATTATATATATAATATTTGCAAAGGCTTGAAAAAACTATGTTACATAAAAAAGTAATTTTTTTATATAACATAGTTTTTCAATTTTCAAACATAAAAATAAATTCAATTGATTTAAGCTTATAACTTCCGCAAAAGTTTCCTCTTCATGAAAGAAATATAAGACAATTTTATAAGTACACAAATATTCTATGAACAAATAGTTTAGTAAAAAAGTAAACAGACAGAAGCATATACAATTACTTGAGAAAATATCTAATACTATTTTGAATAAAAACAATTTAATTCAAACTTATTTCATCAGAAGGTCATTAAAAATGCAGATTGAGTGGATTCAAATGCATACCTTGAACCACTGCATTCCAACATTTTCTTGACTTTCTGTATAAAAATAAAACGTCCTTGAACTAATGCTTCGCTTCATCCAATCTAATTGTTAATTTCTTAATTCAAGCGACTCTCTAAATACAGGCTTGGTATAAGAGACTTTTAAGAGAAAGTGGTAATCTCATTTTATTATACCTTTTTTGGTAATATGTCGAAAAATGTTACATTAGAATTTGTGGTGTCAGTTTATTTTTAAGTGGTGGGATTCATTAAATACTCTTATAATTTCTGGACATATGAGGATAATAAAAGAGCTTAAGCAAATTAAAAAGAAAAAAGAACTTGACTTGAGTTAATTTTTATTCAAATGGAAATAATATTGCAAAAACAGAAATATATTAAAACTATATATATATATATATATATATATATATATATATATACATATATATATATATATATATTATAATTTTTGCATGTGTGTATCATTATTTTCAGGAGTATAAATATTTTTATGTATTCTAAATAAGTTTAAGCATTGCGATTATTTTTTTCAAATACATTTAATACCTCAAATTAGTTTAAACTCTCTCACATATTATTTGATTTGTTAATACGTTAAAATTTTGAGATATTTAAGGTATTTTAAAATATTTAACTTTCGAATATACTTATATAGAATTTTTTGCCATTTAGAAACTATACATTTCTACTGTATTTGAATTATTACTATGGTGAAAGAGTTTTTAAATAATTAATAAATTTTTTAAATTTTGTGAAAGGTATATGAATAATTTAGAATTGCATGAAATAGATGCAACGCACAAATCTATCATAACAAAAAGAAATGAAAAAGACTATAAAATATCCTTGTTTATTCAGTTTAGTAAAAAGAAATTCTATTATTCTCAGACAAAATATAAGCTTCAGAATTGATCGTTTTATAAGACGAATTTCTATTGTGTAGTTCAGTAATTAACGTAGATTTTTAAATAACAGCTATTATGTTAGATTGTTTATTTTTATTGTTTTAATTAGAAGGAATATATACATATGTATTGAAAAATAGTAAACTAGTTCAAATTAATAAAATGACGAAAAAAGAAACTAAATTAAGTGATGAAATGGGTGACATAAAATATGTTACTTATCGATTTTTGCTTACAAACAAAATCTATTTAGTTTTTAAGCGACTTTATGACACTTTCCTCTGTAAGTAAATTAGCTTTTCTATAAGAATGGCTTATTTTTGCGTCACGCTTCTTTGAAAGTAGTCCATAATTTGTTCTGCATATGAACTACTCTAGATAATCCTTTCTTTCTCTTATATTATATTTGGACTATATATATATTATGAATTCTAGATAAGTCTAAATATTACATATAGTTCTTTAAATATATTTAATACCATAAAATAGTTTAATTTCCTGACATATTACTTTAAATAATGAAGTAAGTTTAAAATTTTTTGGAAGGTATTTGAATAAGTTAGAATAGTTTTTAGTTGATGAAATGCACAAATATAATTATTATAACTTAACAAACAGGTATAACAAACGAACGAAAAATAATTTAAAATATTCTTTCTTATTCAGTTAATAACATTTTCGAATGTTTCTTTTCATTTTATTACTTTGAAAGTTTACTCTCTCTGTATATATATACTGCATATACTATATATAATTACATGGATCAATACATGTTGAAACAACATTGAAAACAACATTTTACAACAGATTAACATTGAAAAAATTTTTGAAATTTTTATTCATCAACATAACTTTGTTAATCACCTTTAGGATTGATACAATCGTTCAACGCTTTAAACATCTTTTTAATTTCTTTTCTTTTTCAAAGAAATCTTTTTGTTGCAGTAAATGGATACATTCTGAGCTTTCTGAATCATCAACTCGTTGCTGTTTTGTTCCATAGAACTCGGGCACCCATTGGAAAACCTTTTCACTTCTTCAAAACCTTTTCTCAATTTTTCATGAAGGATAGTAAATACACTTCCATATGATATCTGTGTCATCTCAGCAATCTCATAGAGCTTCACTTTACGATCTTTCATTATAATTTTTGTCACTTCACTCACATTTTCCGGTGTAACGGCTTCCACAGGTCTACCCGAGCCTTCCGCGTCATTTGTGTCGGTACGACCACGTTAAAACTCGGCAAACCACCGACAAATCGTTGCTTTTGATGGACAAGAGTCTGGGTAACATTTTTCAATCCATAGTTTCGCTTGCACGGTGTTTTTACCCATTAAAAAACAATGTTTTATCAGAACACGAAACTCGGTTTTTTCCATTTTTTAAACAAACTACAAAACGACTTTACTCGAACCTCGATAACTTAGCTGTTTCTGGTCCGATCTACTTAAAATTTTGACACATTTCAAGCAAAGGTTCGTACTCTAGAAAGTCCTGGTTACTGGTTTACTACGCGCACCATCTCTGGGTTAGTATCGGGAGTTATTGATTGATGTGTTAGATATATATATATATATATATATACACACAGAGAGAGCGAAGTAATTCAAATTAATAAAATGACTAAAATTAAACTAATTAAGGGATGTAACGGGTGACATAAAAGCTGTTACTTATCAATTTCTGCTTACAAATACATTTTATTTAGATTTTAAATAACTGCATGACACTTTCCTCTGTAAGTAATTTAGCTTTTCTATAAGAAGGCTTATTATCGCATCACGCTTCTTGGAAAGTAGCCCATATTTTGTTCTGCATGAGATCTACTCCAGATAATCCTTTCTTTCTCTTCTGGAAATAGTTGCGGTTGTATCGAAGCTTTATTTCGTGAATATTTTATATCCAAAGGCAACGTTAGTCTAGCACGCGGAGTCCTTTTGATCAACACGGGATTTTAATGTTCTTTCCTCTCGCTTTCTCTATTTGTACGTCTTAGCTAAAGTTGCCATAAAGGTTTTGGAGGCTTTTAAGAGAATCAATGTTAAGAAGTTAATTTCAAAAGATATATAAAAGATGAAACATGAACATGTTATATGGGTGTTTGTTTGTTAAAAGTATGTCTAGTACATCCATGTACATCGATCTGAGTATGATATTATCTTTGATGGCTTATCTGAATTTCTTGTGGTATTTAAGCATAGATTTAATAATAACATTAATGTTGTGGATTAGAACTGCATGAATGTATTAGAGGAGAGTACTATTTTTTAATTAGTTTGAAAATTGTTGTAATGAAAAAAATAAGCTATTTTTTTAAATATCTCAATTTTTGAACGAAATGTATGATTTTTAATTTCTGAATTTTATGATAAACTAGGAAATCGTTAGAAGAGTGAATGTTTTTTCTCTGAGTGAAAATCGCAATTTTTTTCCTTAAATTTATAAATCTGTTCCTTATGTATTGTTGTAAACATCTTATCTTTGTTTCTATTTCTGTCTACGACGATTTGTAACGCAATATATAATGTTTTTATTGCTATTTAAGGGTAATTTGATGTTTTATACGATAGAGTA
Organism: Nephila pilipes; assembly: GCA_019974015.1. Classification (NCBI taxonomy): domain Eukaryota; kingdom Metazoa; phylum Arthropoda; class Arachnida; order Araneae; family Nephilidae; genus Nephila; species Nephila pilipes. The sequence goes on from BMAW01106539.1 coordinate 28,579, forward strand.
TGAAAATGTTTGCAATAAGCATATGGAATCCTTAAACGAATTTCAAGCACAGGGAAGTCTTAGCAATCATTTTCATGTACAAGAATTACCTTGAATCCGAATAAATTACTTCAAGACTATTAAAGTATTTATATTATATTTGTCAGTATATTAAGCATTAAAATTTATTTTCATTTAATAAATAATGATGCTATTTTTTCACTTACAGTTCTTTTACTTGATAACTGTTTTAATATTTTTGATTTGTTTTAAACTAATTTTTCAGATTGTTTTCAGATTTCTGGGACATTATATACAGCGTAGGATAAGACCTATTCCTAAATAACATTCTAAGACACTCAATTTTATTAAATTGTTCAATTTTAAGAGCTTGTAAGAAGTTTATTCTAACAATGAGGTAGTATTTTGAATTAGTCTTCTGTGATGTGTTGTATATCTCTGATCTACTTTTTCACAATATTTTGAATGTTTATACTATATATATATATATATATATATATATATATAACACATCGATCAATAACTCCCGAGTCTAACATTGAAAACAACATTTTTTTTGAAAATTTTTTTTTATTCATCAACATAACACCTTTTGTTAATCACCTTTTAGGGTGATACAATCGTTCCAACGCTTTTCCAAATCTTTATTTATTTATTTTTCTTCCAAAATTTTTGCTCTTATGAGAAGTTTTTTGTGAGAGAATGGACGATAACAGCTTCTGAATAATCATGACTTGCGTTTGCTGTTTTGATTCATCTGAACACACTACTTGGAAAAACCTTTTCTTCAAAAACTTTTCTGGTCCGATCGACTTAAAATTTTGACACGTTTCAACAAGGTTAAGTACCTAGAAAGGACCTGGTTACTGGTTTCTCGCGCACCATCTCTGTGGAGTTGATGATCGATGTGTTATATATATATATATATATATATATATAATTACTTTATGAATATTTAAAGCTATACTATTTTCTTTTAATTTTTTCACTGATAAATATTTTAAAATATTATTATTAGACAGTGATGATTAAATAAAATTATACAGAATTTTACATAATTTGCAAGGTATTACTCTATAAGGAATATTTATGCTCCTTAATAATAAAAAAGAAGCAATGTTTATATCTTTTTTTATCATAAAATACTTTTAGTTTAAATATAGTTTTGGAGAATCAGGTTGTTAAATTTGAAGTTTCTTTCATTTATAATCTCACAGAAGTTCTTATAAGCATTCGATGCCTGAAATGTTTTCAAAATTTAAGTACTAAATTTTGAGTCTTAAATAATATTCCCTCTATTTTTTTTTCAAAAGAAAAACAGAAGAAAAGAAAGACGTATAAGAAAAACAGTTTGCAAACCGTACTTATAAAAAACAAAATAAATATTTCCCTAAAATTACGAATATATTAAAATTAACTGTTTACAAGGGAACGGCTTATAACTGATGTTCATCTAAGAAAAAATGCATGCTATTAAGAAAATATTTCGGATAAGAATCGTCAAGTATTTTGAATACTTCGTTTTTTGTTTGTTTGAACATATGATTCTTCATTTTATTGAAGATTGTAGTACTAATATTGCGATGTAAACAAATTTTTTCGCACAGAAACGTTCAATAAAATAAGAACATTTTACGTCTCTAATCATTCTATAAATGGAGAATGAAAAAACATTTTAGGTGTGTAAAACGCGTAATACATTCAAGGATTCATTTCGTACAAAAACATTTAAAACCGTAATTCATTATTAAATACAAAGTAAACCACTTATCCTTTTCTCTCATGAATCAAATAAACAATCTATTTATTTCTGTTATCGAACGTTTTCCATATTTCTTCTGGAATGATAAATATAACATACGATATATAATATATAAATATGGATTATTATACATCAAGAGACTTTTTTTCAGTATTACACATCTTCAAAAATAATCTCTGTGATCTTCTGAACTGTCTGTGATAATTTTTTTCCTTCTCTTGAAGAGTCTTGATTGTACCACAGCTGCTTTTCATGAAAATTTTATGCCGAAAGGCAAAGTTATTCTACTACGATGAATCCTTTTGATGCGGAAGAGATATTAAGGTTCTTTTTTGAAGATTTCTTAGAAGTTTGTGTCTTTGCCAAAATTATAATAAAAAATTTCGGATGCCTTTATGGAAATCGATATTAAAAATGTTTTGGTATCAAAAGAATTGTATCTACATAGCTGTGTGTGTAGGCATGATATAATAAATGTTCGTTATGGAATGTGTCTTTTCATTTGTGATATTTACAGTCATGATTTATTTGCATTTTTATCCTTTATTGGATAAGTTTTTGAGAAGATAAAATTAATTCAATAATGAATAGAATGCTTCAAAACTGTATAGGATTCTCCTATATAATACAAGTGGATTGGATCGAGTTAATGAGCAAAGTTTTAAAATTAATTCTGAAATAATATTATTATTAGAGACTTTTTTAATTAAAAATTGCGTAAGACTATTATTTTAAATCATTTCAAAGAAAATATAATTTAATATGTATGCAGTGTTTGTTAATTAAAATAAAAATGTTCATTTGACTATTGAAGCTCATATATTACATTTTGTAAGATTGATTACACTTTTTTTTCCCCTTTCAATTTTGTTATGGCATTCCGGCTCCAAGTTTTGATATAATTAGATTTAATAAATGATAATAAAGTAATTTTTAATTTAATAATTTAAAGTATTTTTTCTATATTATTAATTTCAAAACCATGTGAAAAAGTAGTTTTTCGTATATTTCTTACACGATACTTTGTTAAAGTATGAGAAGTATTCATTTGACTACATAATATCATTAATTATGCTTTGTTCTTTGATTTTCTTGTTTTAATGCTATGAAAAAAGTAATTTTTTTACTTGTTTGAATACTCTTTTATTAATTCTGTCTTTCTTTTGTCTTATTCTAACGAATAAGGGTGATGCAATGAATAATGAGGTTCGGTCTCCAAAATGATGAAATGCGACTGATTGTTTAGCAACGTTCCACTTAGAAATAACACAAGGGTTATTGGCGATAGACATCGGAATTATGAACCCTGGCCAAATGAACAGTAAGATACTTGAACAGCCCCTTCCTTTTCAAAACTTCCATACTACATCCCTGATAGGGCAAGAGATTTTGACAGATTTAATGGGAATCAGCCCCGCTACAAGGCCTGTATTTTGAGGTATTAGGAATCGAACTCAGAACTTGACGGCAATAACGCTGACCACGATTTCGAAACAATGATCATTAGTCTACCGCAGAAAAAGATAAAAATCAGAAATATACCATTCTTGGGCCTTTTGAAGTTATTGCCAAAACTTTCTTTAGTGATACTAAAAGCAGAATCCTTTAGAGAACTTATGGAGCATTTTGCACAAATTTACATTTAGTGTATTAACAAGCATTATCCTTATATTTATCATATATATGAGGATAATGTATGTTAAAACACATTAAGATGATGTATAAGGATATATGTTATGATGTTTTGGAATAATAATATCATATATAAGGATAATATATGTTAAATACTATTTTAGATGGTTGTCATTCTACAACGAGCAACCCTTAAGGAATGAATGCATAAGAATTAAATATATTTGTTATTATGAATGCAAGGAAGAGAAAAGAAAAAAGTATTACGATATTTTGATTTGATAAATAATGAAGCGTGTATCTAGTTATTCAATATATAGTTTTAAAAAAGTAAACATTTGCTCCATTTATGCTGTAAAATGTAGTCTAATTATGACAAAATTGGTATATTAGTGTTATGTTTTTAATCATATAAATATAAGTATCTTGCTACTCTACCTCTGTAAGTAATAGTAACATTCCCATATATTAGAGTTTTAAAACAAAAATTGAGTGAACGTTAAGTGCAATTGAACTATGCGATACTATTCCATTTTCCGTTGAAGTGCTTTTCTGTTCAAATCACATTTTCCAAACGTTCTATTGTGTTTTCATTAGGCTTGAAACGAGGTTTCAGGCTTACTTTACTAATTACTACATATACTTTCTTTCGCTTAAAATGCCAACTTGCTTCAAAATTTGAATTCCATACAAGACGATTTCCTCATTTTCTTTCAGAGAAAACGTCAGCTTACTACGAAAATTTTCTTCCAGAATGACGTCATCATTTTCTTCGCTTCTAAAAGCTCCGGGTTTCAAATACCTGCTTTGGCGGCTTCTTGGTGCGATTCCGAAAATTTCGCCATATTCCCCCTACAAACTAAGACTTTACCAGATATATATATATATATATAATCATAAATTTTGCTGTTCTTTCTCATGGCTTTCTCTTAACATTTTTAGTGACTTCATGCATTTTAGTTTTTGTTTTCAAATTTATTTTTAGTATGTTCAATTAACTGTAATTTTTGGTAATTTTTCATTTCGCTGGCCCAAATCTCGCTAAGCAGACTTTATTGGCGGCAACACATGGTAAAAATATTTTATTAGCCATTGAAGTACATTGAATACAACCGACATCAAAAAGCATTGTTTGTATCAGTTTTCGCGACTACAGCGCCTGCACCAGGGAAAAGGAAAAGTACCTGATTTTCTTATGAGTTATATTAATTTTACTTTTTTTTATTGATTTCTTTAAATATGTAGTTTTTAGACATTAATGTATGTATTTATTTTTGAAAGTGAATTTGTTTGTGATGCGATATTTCACACACCACACACACACACACACACACACACATATATATATATAATAAATTCGGCTGATTTTCGAATCAGCTATAATAAATACACAAACACAGATTTATATATATATATATATATATATATATGTTTGTGTGTATGTGTGTTCCATTCCCTAATTCAAAAGAAAAAGAGTTCATTCTTAATTCCTGCTCCCATTCCAAATTATCCTTTCTATTTATTAGATCCTGAGCTCATTAAACTTGTTTAATTCGTTTTCCCTGAATCGTAAGTCTGTCAATATAATCCCTTCTAGAATTCTTGTCTGTATTGAAATTCCCCAGAATCTCTAATCCTGCACCACGTGTTCTATTACGTCTATTATGGAAAATCCCTGCTATATAACTCGTTACACAACAAAAAAACGGTCACTTATTCTCTCCTCTCTTCTGACATCTGCTGTAATCTTCATATTGTTTTCCGCTTCAACCTTGGTGGCCGAATCCGCTTTCATCAGTATGTAACGCTTTCTCTGCAGGAATCAATAAATATTTTTGTTCTGAAAAAAGGGACTATTCATTTCGGCTATGTATTCATACTGTGTCATTAATGTTAGAGCAAACGTTTAATATCTTTCATTTAATAGTCAACAGGATACTTAATTGTACTTAGTACTTAGCTTAATTGTACTTAGTAATATATATATACTTATATTTATAAATCTGTGTGTGCATTTAACAGTTCACCACATATATATATATATATAGTTTAATTCTGCTATCTATAAAAAATATTCATTATTTATGCTAGACATGCACAATCAATTTTTCAATTATATATTCAAATAATAATTCAATACAGCTATCGAGGTATAATTTCCATATAGCTTGGAAGTACATCCATCTTGCGTGAACATTGTACATCAAAACGCGATTACAATATATAATTCTAAGTTGGGTATAAAAAGTATGAAAAATATAACATGAATAGTTTAAAAGAAAAATAATAATAGCTATATTGGTAAATAAATGGTTTGATCTTATTTAAGTCACGCTTTGGTGACTGAAGAAAATAATGGTACCAAAAGCCCGAAATATACACCGAATTAGCAACCATTGTAACGTATATATATATAAGGCAGTATGCTACTTGATTGGCAACAATTCATTTTAGGATGAAGCTTTCATTGATGAATTATGTGTATGCAATTTGCAATGTTAGGCATAAATACCGCACATATTAAATGCGAAACGAAATTTAATTTTTATATGATTAATAAAATGCTTATTATAAAGTGTTTTATCAAAATATTAATAGATAACATTTAAAAATAAAAAAAAATTATGGCAAAGCTCCAAATCTTAGGATATAAAAATTGAGAGTACACTCTATAAAACTTACAATTTTGCTACCCTACTAAGCCCTGAAAACTCACTGTAATCATCAGTAACTAATGTATATCGATAATTATTGCTGTCTTAACTCTATTTGTATTATAAGTATTTGAATTTTTTTTTCTTTATTGAATTAAGCATTAACATTTCTTTAACATGATATATATGACTTTGTGTTTGTGACACGTAAAGTTTTCTACCCGCATACAAAGTTCGAAAAGATGAAACTTTCCAAAAGTATCCTCAATTTTGATTACCATTGTATATAGATAAATACTTCAATTCTTAATCCAATTTTATCATTATATGGACAAATAATCGTTATATATGTTTAGAAATAATCATATAACATTTAAATCGATGACAATAATTTTTTTGTTCATGAAAAGTAATGATACAAATTATCTCTCTGAATCTGAAGCAATTATAATTTTTTATTTAAACAATTACTTAATCAAAGTTAGGAATAATAATTACTGGATATTAAAAATGATTAAATAGTAATAATCGTTATCCGAAGAATTAGAGTATTGCATTTATTTTCAAATAGTTTTAGCATTTTTAAAAACATTTTGGCGTAAGATAACATTATGAGATTCACCATAGTTTTAACACACATAGTATAAAAATGGATGAATAATTCAGGAAAGCAAAGTGTTAAAAGATTATAATTAACATTTTATGAAAGATTTCTTTTTAGTATGTATGCATTCGAACTTATTGCGGTCCTTTGAAGAAAACCGAATAAAAATAAGCTGATGTTATTTGAAATCATATGGAAAGAATGTATATATATATGGGTAAGTGGGTGTGGGTGTATGCAGACATGTGTATATATGAATCACATATAATACTTAAATAGATTTTAATAGTTTAATATATATATGAGCATAAGCATGTATATACATATATACATACATATATTATGAGCATATATATATACATATATGGTATATATAGTGTAGGAGTTTAAATTGATTTTACTAGTTTAATATATATATATATATATATATATTAAACTATTAAAATCTATTTAAATATTATTGTCGGAAAACACGTTAAGATGTATCAAAATTTCATGATCCAGAATAAGGTGGCAATCTGATCGAAAGTTATTGGACATAACTCTTTATTTTGTGGGGAAAAAAAACATTATCTAATCAATAGGAAATTAGCCACTCTTTTTTAAGAAGTTGTATAATTGGATAGATAAGAATTCATTTGTGTGAAAAAATATCTCCCATGTCAATTTATATCTAAATATAAACATAACTTCGGAACATGTTTTAAAATGGCGAAATTTTTTTTTAATAAAGAAGCTGTCATTTGAGCGGGTTTTTAATAACCTTCGGTTTTTCATCCGATGAATCGAAATCTTTTTTTTAATCTCTATGAAGCATCCATTTAGCGGAACCATTATCGATGCATTTTATGACAGGGCTTATTTGAAATTTGAAAAGCCAAAATAAAAAGTCATAAACTTGCGTTTATTGTTGGGAATGTGATAAAAATGTTTTAAGCTCTATAAATATTAAAAAGAATGATAATATCATTAAAAATTGTAAACAAGTTATGAAACATAGTAAAATATTAATAGTTTCCTTGTGAATACATATATATTTTTGAATATTAATACCCTGAATATTTAGTACTTAATTCTGCTTTTTGCTTTTGCCGCATATCCTTATGGGACATATGTAGATAATTAAAATGAAAGAGGGTTTCGTAATATTTTCTTGATAAAAATATTTAAGTTCTGACAGCACAAGGTGCACGAAATTTTAAATCATTTAACCAATAGAATTTCTAATTAATCATAGGATCTTAATCCGTATAACCGTATACATTGCAGCATTTCTTAAGTACTTTTACTAACTATACAGTTATAAGTGAATAAAACTTACCAAGTGAATGACGAAATATTGCTAAACAAAGAAAATTTGTTTGCTCAAAAACAAGATTATAACTAATTAAATTTCTATTTTTGATTTTAATTCGAGATATGATCTTATTTCTGCAGAAATTTAGAATAATGTTAGTGGGAGTGTGTATATTTGTGTGTATGAATATTCACTCTCTAAAATATTCATACCATTCCTAACGAAGAAATAACGCTTTCTGTGTCTAAAACTTCATTGATTACAATACTTTAAAAATGTCTAAAATATCGGAAAAATGTTTATTACTTTATTTTTGTTGAGTGACTGATCTATATGTGTATACAGAATATACATTGAGTTTAAATCTTTCACACTGATTTTGATTTTTCATTACTATCTTGTGTTTAAAATACATAGGCTTTTTTTAAAATCAGTGCACAATTTTGAAATTTTTTCTGATACAATTATTTTCTGCATGAAATAATGATCAATGTAAATAATACTTTTTCAATAAAATCTACAAAAAATTAGATTTAGCTTTCATCTTACTATTTTCGGGTCATTTGTTTAAAAAAAATTGTGAAACTGTAAATAACATTAACGTTATCACATTTCAATCATGCGCAGAATTATACAAAAAAAAAACTTGTATGAAAATATGGAAAAATTATTACAAATAGATTACTTGCAAATGAAGAGCATTAATTTTGAGGTATTGATATATTTTGAAAATTTTGAAAATTTTAAATAAATATCTGTTTGAAAATAAAGAAATTTTTCCGAAATGAATATTTTATTTATGTTTAAATATGTGGAATATAAACCTATTCTTGTAAATGTACAATGAAGAAAAATTTCTCATGGGGCACCATGTAATTTAAATTATTTAAGTAGTTTAAATGGACATAAAATCTTTATGATGCATTTGCGTTATTTTGATGTATGTGTCTTTATAATATGTTTTATACATTAACAACTGTAGGACAAATTAATATTATTATTAATCAAATCACAAGATACATTACTTCCACAAATCAAGTATGTACTTTCTATATTTATATTAATTTTTAAAACTACATAATGGTTAAGACTATCGAATCTCCCATCAGTTACAATTGCTATAGGTTTCGAATAAATGAATTTATTCTTTGATAGTAACTTGTATCTTGATTTCACCTTTCAATATTCAGACGTTTTGCCAATAAGTGAATAAACTTCGGAAATTCTCTGAAGCTTCAAACTCTATCTCGACCAAAAACTAGATTACTAACTTTTAGCAATGATATGATACAGAAAGCTGCCATTAATTCTAGCTTTTTATATCTCATGCATTTACCTGATTTCCCTTATGATTACTTGTATTTTGTTTTGTTGTTTCTATTTTGGATTTGCTATGTCAGCAGCATTTTTGAGAATTCTTTGAAAATGAAAAGTGACGCAAATTGTATGGCGTCCTGTATTTCCTGGCAAAGCAAGCTTTAACAATTTTCAATTTTTTTTTGCCATTAAAGATGGTTTCAAGAACTTGAAAAGGAAGTACATAAAGGAGTTTGTTATGATTATATAATGATCTTTAAAGATTGTTAATTAGTACTACATACATGAATGCCTGAAACTAATTTTAAAAGCATGCTTTTACGAAATGTTTAATTTCATTGAAAGAGCGAGATACTTCAAACTAATTTTACTATAATATTTAAGAAAAAAGACTATTTTTGGTATTTTAGTCAGTAATTTGACAAATATGCCCTTTTCAGTAATGCATGAATGGTACATTCAAAACTGAATGGTACATTTTATTACACTTTTATCAAGTCTTGTAAAACTATTGAAAATACTTTTGTCTTTTTTACAATGAACTCAAACTCATCACTCAAAAGACATTGGCTACTTTTCTTTTATAAAACGTTTAAAAAATAAATTCATAGTTTTGAAAAAAAACTTTTTTATAGGAAGACAAAGAAAATAATAATTCCAAAGAAAAGGATTTATCTGTCAAGAAAGAAAGGTAGATCAGAGAGAAAGAGAGAATAGAGTAATACAGTAAAAGTAATACTAGTAACTATTGAAAATCTCATTTTTTAAACTAAGCTCTCATATAGATCATTGAAAAATAGTTATTTCTGTTTCAGCATTTGATTGTTACCCTATTTAAAAATGTTTGAAGAACAAATGGGTGCCGTTTGAGCTCCAATAAATATTTACTATCTATTTTTGTAATGGTTAAAACTCAAAAAGTACTTTCCAGCTTAAAATCTTTAAACATTTATTTTCAAAAACATAATCACTCACATAAAAACTCTATTTTAGAGTAAGTTACAGAGGATGATTTTGGTCAAGACAGAACTCTCTCTCAAACTGAATCTATTTTACATATCAATTATGGAAACATTAATAATATCACTCTATTTATAAGCGAGTCATGAGTCTCAACAAAACAGATTGAACAGAGGACCAATTCACTATTTTCATCAATATACTAATAATTTCAGTTTCAACAATCGCACTGATACAGAACCGTCGATCAGATCTTACCAGATTAACAACGTTTTCCATATTGTCATCTGTTTTTGATGTGGATGGATTACCCAGGCATGAATCATCTTTTAAATTCGCAGTTATCTTGAAAATGCTTAAACCACTCAAAAGCACTCGTTCAAAAACACACTCATAAACATTCATTATTACACATATTCATTAAGTTACGTTTCAGTAGCTTTTTCTACGTTTCATGTGAAATTTCCCTAAAGTTCCTTGCTCACACTTATCACTTTTCTAGCGAAACAAAAACAATACCTCTAATTGAAAAGAAGACAACGGCTATTCAGATTTGCTTACAGAAGTGAGAAACTTTGCATTCAAAAGAGAATGAGCCGTTAAATAGCTGTCGGTTGCTGGCGATTGGCACACGCGCTCTTTTGTAGCTGCCCCAGTCTCGTTAAATATATATATATATATACACGATGGCTATTCAGAAAATAAGGAACGTTTCCGTCTGACATCGCTAGGATTGCGCCGATCACATATATTTTGGTGTCTGCGTGCTCGGCATCGGCATCTCAATCGGCGTTCAGCCATCACAACGGTAACATTTCCACGCTGCCCGTTTTTTGGATATTCAAATTTAAAATGTGCGCTGCAATTGAAAATCCCGGCAGTTAAGAGGTGCGGTCTGTGATACTGTTTTTGTTGGCAAAAAACCTAAAACCTATGGAAATTTATCGGCAAGTGTATGAAGTATACGGAAACAACGTAATGAATGAAAGTTGAATCCGGAAATGGTGCATTCAGTTTAAAAATGGCCTAACTAGCGTTCACGATGAAAAGAAGAGTGGACGCCCTAGCATTGTGACTGACGAACTGTTCGCTAAAGTTGATGAAAAGATTCGTGAAAACCGCCGTTTCACAATAACAGAGCTTTCGCTTAGTTTTCCACAAGTTTCATAGACTTTGAAATTGTCACACAAGACTAGGCTACCAATTTGTGCAAGATGGCGAAATTGCGACGACAGGACCTAAGGTGTCGTCACTGAGTCCTCTATCTCGCGGTAGAATTCTGACCAGAAGGAATTTCAAAGCTAATCCACCATATGATAGTCTTCAATTTGTTTGATGACTATGTGAAGGTAAATTTTAGTCGCACTTTCCAGGTGCATGATGATTTTTTCTTGTTCTTGGTTCTTTTTAAAATTCCAAAGTTCCTTGACTCACAATAGATACGTGTGTTTTGTATATAATATATAATATATATGATATAATTATGCTCATTTCACCTGTGAAGCAATATTAAGATTCTCTCTCTTAGCTGATAATAATAGTAACTATATATCACACACTACAAAGTATTCATTCTCTCTCTCTCTCTGATATATGTATATGTAGCTGTATGTATCTTAATAACAACTTATCTCATAATATATGCCTGCTGAAGGTATGAGAGGAATGATTTGGAATGTTTAATGGACAAAGAGAGAATCTCAGAAGTCTTAACAGTGGAGAAAAATAAGTAAATATGGAACTAGCAAGATTCAAAAAAGCAATATCGAACGAGGACCGATTAAGCAGGAGTTAAACTAGTTTAATGGTACCATCTTCCCCTTTTATGCGACTTGGTAGGCTGAATTAGAATCAAGAGCCAAATTGCAAAAGAGTTCATGATTAAAAGATGCAAAAAAATTCAGCGATAAAATCTACAAAAATAAAATCTATAATTCTTGGTAGGCTGAATTTGGAAATCCAAATTACAAAAGAGTTCAATGATTAAAAATGCAAACTTTTCAACGATAAAATTTACAAAAATAAAATCTATCATTCTAAAAATTATCAACAAATCAAAATATAAAAATTACTTACAAAATTCAAAGAAATGAAGATTCAAATATGTGAGTAGTAAGACGGAATTTTCTTTAAGCTTCAAGATGTATATCACATACTCAAAATGAAAAGGTATAACACATCATCACCATATATATTGAAAAAAGATTTAAATCATTGTTTGATTGGTAATAAAATGTAAAAGGATGCAAATAATTATATTCAATTCTCTCTCTCTCTCTCTCTCTGTATATATATATATATATATATATATATATATATATATATAGAGAGAGAGAGAGAGAGAGAGAATTGAATATTTGTCAAGGGCACCTGGTTTTGCCGCAAACTTTGGCAAGTTGACGACTTTTGGCAATTGAATGTGTCATCAAATCTATTAAATATTACTCCCCGGCTTATGCTCACCTTGAATGTTAGACTATCAGGTGGCAACAGTTGTTCTGCAGGGGAGACAATAATTGATTGCTTATTAATTAGCACATCGTAAAAACGCGAAAGTTTTGTTCGTTATATTTCAAAATTTGGAGCTCTATCAAATAACGAAGACAACACTCGTGCTGACTCTTCCCTCTTCAGCGCCAATGAGAGGATTTGACGGATTTAGTGTGATCAGCTTCTCTGCACAGTGAGACTTAAGGTGTATCAGGACCCGAATGTACGATTAAACAGAAGCAACTATGATCGAGAATTTGTGACTATCACTTCTAGGTTAATAGAAACACAGAAAAGTCAGTGAAGTCCAAACATTGCTCATCAAAAATTTTATAAAATATTTTCATTTGATAAGATTGATTTCCCTCTTTTAAGACTCATCTGCAATGAAAATTCTATTCAATTTTCCCATAAGGAGCAGCATATGCCTATATTCGCCCTAATAAATTCCTTTTATAAATTTACCTCATTTAAAAAAATATGCGGATGCATTTCATTCATTCGTTCCTTTTATTTTCATGATGATATTCACCTTCATGGTATATAAACTATTAGAATGGACATTAGTTTTCTATTAATATAGATTTTGCAACATGTTGATGGACTGAAAATAAAGGATAATTGTGACTCTGTCCTCGTTACAATTGCTTATTATAATCTCAAATATAATTTTTAAACTTGATCGTTAAGAATTTCAATGTCTCAGACAGAGAAAATAATGCTTTTAAGGATAATAATGAGTAAACTACGAATATTAGTTTAATTTGGTAAGTATGACGTTGTACATATGTAGAAAATGAAGCAGCGTTAAAGGACATTATGACAAGGATGTTTATAAATTACGTATATGGTCATAAGAGCATTCTCTATACCTTTAATGAGGAGACAATTTAAGCCCTATTTCAATAGCAGTCCCTATCCCTCGACGATATTATTTATCATGAAATGATATTTGCAGTATTCTCTCGGATTCCATTAATGCTAATATGATTAATAATTCACTAATTGACTGATTGTTTTTAACGTCGCACTTAGAAGCAACAAGAGACCTATTAGCGACGAACCTCGTAATTTTGAATCTCGGTCAAATGACGAGAATAACACCTGACCTAGCACCTATCTCTCCAAATTTCCACACCGCATCAATAGAATACTACAAGCCTCTACATATCTAACGTGTATCAGCCCCCCTACAAGGTGAGCCTTTAGTGGCATCAGGTTCGAGCCACGTCTCGAAGGAAAGCCAAGAAATAAAAGATTTAACATTACTCAAAAATATTTAATTACAAAACCATTCTCATCCCTTAATTTAATCACAGCGGTAGAAAGTGTTTTCGCAAAGAAATTAAAATGGTTAAATCATCTCATTGCCCTTCAGGTTTTATGTACAAAAACAGCAAATGACAAATGAAAATTTTTCTTGTCGATAAATAATTAATCATTACTTTTCACAATTTCTTATCATACAAAACAACATCCCTTCTATTCAAAAACCACAAAAATGGAAAACTTGACTTAAATCTCTTAAAAAAATATTTGTATCACAACTGGTACATCTTTTGAAATTCCTTTTGAAACGTATTTGTGTTGTGGTTATAAGAAAAATAATATTCGTAACACCATGCGTGATATTTATAGGTCTCTAGAAAACACTTGAACATTGTTTAGTAAACAAAAGGCTGAAAGAAGGGATGTAACAGTATATTTTTTGCGATAGGGAACGGGTATAAAACTGTACCTTAGGATTTGAGAGGTGAAAGTTATGTTTATCCAACTTTACACTTAAAGAGCTTTAAATTTAAACTTTTTCTTTATAAAAGGCTGTGCTATTCATAGGTTCGTATGAAAAAGCAATTGTCTAATAAAACAGTCTTAAGAATATTTTTGTATTTAACACGAGTAAAAGAAAATATAGTATAAAGTACTATACAGAGAGAAGTTTATGTTTCTTAGTATAAAGTACTATACAGAGAGAATAATTTATTATAATTTTTAAATAATGTTACACTTCATATATTTGTATGTGAAATTTGGTTTATGCACAATATTTTCTTATAACTGACCATAAGTAATGTTTTGTCTATCTTGTGATTTAGTTTAGATTAAAATTAAAATCTTATGGTTAAATTTAATAACGTTTCAAAATATTTATTATTATTTTTATTTTAAAAAAGCTCCATTTTCTCAAAATCTTGTGAGTAATATAAAACCCTATTATTTATATACAATATAAATTTAAAGTTTTTTTACTTGCGCTACAGTAATAGGCCTGCATAACTGCAACATAAATTTACATTACAATACTTTTTTTACATTTCAAATGTTGACTCATGAACTCTTATTTAAGAAAACTACAATATATAAACGAATTTCATGAAATTTGGAAGAGAGCAAAAGGTAAACTTGTACATATATTTAAAAAAAACTGAGTAGAAAACTTTGAATTTCTTTTCAGAGTTTTCCTGTATTCAGAGAGCTATATTTTCTTTTATTTCATAAGGATGGTGACTTTGAGTGCAATATTATTAAAGTCAAGTCCTCTAATTTTAAGCAGTTAAAATATTAACATACATAAATAACATTTAAGTTAAGTGGAATTTTAAAAATAAATATCTACTAGACATTTTGTCAGTTGTATTCTCAAAGCATTGAAGAGACAAAAAAAAAAAAACTTCTATTGTGATTTATAAATAAATAGATTTTTATTCTTTTTCAAAGTCTGACGTTTTCAAAAGAGTTTAAACTCTTCCATCCTTTGTACTTACGAATGCTAATAGGCAACATTTATCTGAAATCAATTGCGTATCGCTTTAATTTCGCATATATTATTTATACTTCAAATCACTTTTTTGTGTGTTTCAATGTCATTTTGTACTTAATAAATTAGTTCTTAGTTAATAAAACATAAACCTGTGTAATATCTCTTATTTATTCGTTTCAGTAGTAATTATTTTAAATCTAATAGTCACTGATGGGAAAATAATATTACATTTTATAAAGAAGACGGGTTGGAAAAAAGATAAATCATTTCATTAATAACTACTTTCCATAACTCTCTGTCTATGTGTTTATTATCTTTCAAAACGCCTAAGTCTACTTTGTAATTTACTATTAAAGTTCTTGTTTACCAACTCATCCATGCCGAGAGTGATAATTCTTACATACTGAAGGCACGACTTTTTTTTCTCTTCTTTTTCTATTCAGGAATCACTTCTAATTGCTTTTATTCATATACTATTGCTCACTACAATTAATTCCAATTCTAACAAGCGAGCATCTACAGGATTCTTGCTTTCTTCAATCCCATTTTCCTTTCTATTCTATTTCCCATATATATAACTATCCTCAACTGAATTCATTACACTTCTTACCTTCATGTAATTACCCTAGATCATTCTTAATTTGGTTGGAAGACGTTGGAATGTTATGCAACTAATATTACAAAAAAGTTCCCAAGGTTACTGTCGACAAACCGTGATTCTCGCAGATTCATAAGTATTATTAAAACTTATTAATATACTGCTTTAAATAAAGATGAGTCATAAAAATATACTTAATTTTATAAAATTCCATAGACACAAGAAATTTAGTAAAATATTAGTTGTAATACATATTTTTGATATATGTATATGAAAATATTTAATCTTACCGGTTATTTTTTATTATTTACCTTTTATTGGTTTCCGCGACTTGACAGTAAAATCTCGGTGACCGGCACCAGTCTGCGGAACAGTCATTAGCAACACTGCACTGGCAGACATTGCAAAAGGTAATTTTATTTTGATTTGTTGAAACTATTAATACAAAGAAATTCTAGAATAATTACGTGAGCTTTCTCAAACTGTAATAATAATCATTTGGCATTCTCTAAATGAAAACTTAAAGACAGTTTTAATGCTGATAATAATAATTTTATAATGACTCAATTTATATGTAAGAGAAATACAAAAGCTTCAACTCAAAAGAAATAAATTTAGGATGTAAAATTAAAATAAAAACAAAATTGTTTTAAGAAAAGTGTTGGAAAGAATAGATTTAGGCATTACAAGCGATAACTGTATTGAAAAATTGTTATATTGTTCAATTAAATATTAGAATTAAAGCAAATGATGGTATCTTAAATTTATGTAAATTTTATTTATTTATTCGTGTATTCATTCATTCACTCACTCACTAATTCCTTTACTCCTTCACGCATTCACTCATTCTTTTACTCCATCAATCATTTATTTGTTTTGACCAGAAGAGATATTCATGAGATATCTTGTAAAGTAATCGGGTGACTGTTTCATCGTTGAGTCACTTGGAAGGTTAATTCAAAAAAAAATTATTTTTATAATTGTAAATAATAGACATATCTATATAAAAAAATTTCTGCACACTTACTGATCCAAATTTACACATTGTTATAAATAACGGTTATTCATAAAGATATATTGGACCAGGAAGTTAAGGATTGAAGCAATCTGTTGTTTTGTAAAATTTTAATTATTATCCTAGGATATCGCAAAGTTTTAATTATGCCTAATAACTATATCATTGAAATAAAAATGAATTTATATTTATTATTTAAAAGATTTCTCCACAAAATCACCAAAAAGCGATTTACCTTTCTCTTAGCTTTTTCTGACTTTCACAAGCCATCAATAAAGAACTCAGCAAATTGAAATCTACTTTCTTTTTATTGCTTATTACTTAAATATATGGCTCCCTGAATCTAAAAAAAATCTACATCAATATCTATAATTTATAGTATTGTGCACATACAGATCAATTAATAAGCAGAATAATTTTTTTCCATTTATCTCGGTCATTTCTTAATAACAATTAAGCCATAACAATAAAACGTCTGTCGTTTTGAAATAAAAATCATTTTACGTTCTAAACTAATGAATAACAAACAAGAACCTGGATGTATTTTAGAGTTTTTCAAAAATAGATATTCGAAATTTGCAGTTTTATATAATTTAAATCAAAAATTAGATTTATCCCTTAACCCTTTGAGTGGCGGTATATGAAAATATTAAATTTTAGTTACAATTCATATGCATATCATGTATATGAATTATGCATATTCATTATGAATATGAATACA
>BMAW01106543.1:0-15099 GCA_019974015.1 Nephila pilipes
ATCAGCTACATGTAATGAAAATTAAAGGAAATAACATATTATTAAATCGAATATATTTAAGCTAAATGTAATTAAAATTGAAGCAAACGATTAAAAATTGGAAAGCGATTTCGTACGCGAAAAGCGATATGGTTTGCCAAATTTGACCCAACTAAAACAGTAGCCCCTTGGGTGGCTAAAAAGCCGTTACCCGGTCAGAACAAATTGCTGTATGAGGTTGCTGTATTATCAGCATATGGTTATATAAACTGAAATAATTATTAGAATTTTGTTGATAATATTGTATCCAATTCTAATTGCTCTAATAGGAGAGAAAAATTATATCAAGGCATTTGCTTTTATTAAGAGTTTGATATTTATAAATAAAAGACACAGATTGTAATATCTATTTATTTTATATTTCTATAGCTCTGTTGTTGCTTTTAGAGCGAAATTAATAAAAAACTAAACAAAAAAAAAATTTATATTTCTTTAAATATATATACATACACTTTCCATTTACTTTTTTTTACAGGACTTTATTTGGAATACTCTCACATTGAAAACTAAAGTTTTAAAAATCTTTACCTTAACTCAATTTTTGCTTTTAGTGAACCATTCTGTATAACAGGGGTATTTAACCTTTTACACTTTGGGAACCCTTTGGGCTTACCGTTTTCTTGAAGGAACCTTTTGATCAAAGTGCTGAAAAAATAGGATATGAAAGCTTTCTCCTACTCAAATTACTGAATCTTTTTTTTCATCATAACACAAATTTTTTATAGGATAATGAATGGAAAGATAGCTAATGGATTTTTTTTTTGTTTTTCTAAAATGTATTCTATTAATAAATTAAAACAACTACATTTTAAATTAAAACAAATTCATAGAAAAGAAAATTGCTAATGACTTGGCTGTGATAGTTTCTTATTTCAAAGTATTTTAACGCCTGGAATAATTGATAAAACCTGCAACCTAATATCCTGTTCAGGAACCAATCTGTTTCTGCCTTTTGTTTCTGTCGCGGCGTACAAAGAGAAAACGTTTTCTCATTCATAGTTCGAAACGAATGACATTATATGTTTCACATCTCTTTTGGCAATTTCAGAATATTCTTCTCTAACGTCAATGCATTAGATAATAGGAACTTGACTGAATTTTAGTTTCCATTGAGTGCCGGTCAATATATCAATTTGAGAAATATCGACTGAGCGAAAGAATGGAGACTAATATGTGACCTAACGTGTCTCGATTAATGTATTTGAAGCGCGTGACTTTTATGAAATTAAAGAGTTTGTTTTATCCAAAAAAAATATTTATTTATACTTAATTTACAAGCAAACTGCATTTAAGAATTCAAACTAGAATAAAAATTAAAATTTTACTAAAATTTTGGCACTTTGATTAAGAAAATAGTGATCACTTACGGCACCCCTGTCAAATTTCCAAGGAACCCAGGTTGAAGACTTCTGATCTATAACAAAGGCTTACAAAAATTTAAGGTAATGATAATTTTAGTTTGTACAGGTCATCATATTACAGTATCATTAACATCATATGTATGCATCAAACACTCACGATAAAAGCTTCTAAAACACAGAAGGTACCAACAAAAGAATAAATAGTATGCATGTCGAATATTTGTATTAAAAAATACAAAATTTCTATTTTGTTTCCAAATGAAAGGCAAAGAAACTATAGAAATGAGGCACTGAATGTTTAGTTTCAAGTATCCTTTCTTTTATCAAACATTGGTTATTTTTTCTGATGTCAGTCGCTAAAAAGTTCATCATGTTACTTTAGTATGTCATAAACGCAAACAAATAAATAACAAAAGGTAGGCTTTAATAAATCGTATTTTTTCTAAAAGTATAATGCTATCTAACGGAGAAAAAATTAGGCATAAAACATGGTAAATAATTTTATGATCTAAGATACTTCATATAATCTTAATCTACATTTATATTCAAAAAATAATTAAATCAACCTTGAATTATAAATTTATCTCAATCAACAGACTTTGCCAACCCCCACAAAGACTGTGAGGAAGCTTTTTTTTTTAAGATTCTGAATAATGTTATTTATTTTCAGTCATATCTTAATTCCAAGTTACATTTGATTTTTTAGTTAATGCATAAATATATAAGTAAATAAACTACATATTTTTTATATTTGTTTTCCATCAATCCAATAAAAAAATTGGGCTAAATTTATTACGATATGTTTTTGAAAATTGAGTTCATTAGTGGTGAAAGCAGGTATCAAGTATCTATTGTATATATTTTATTTCAATCCAATAAAAAATTCTGGAGAAATTTATTACGACGTATTTCTGAAAATTAACTTCGTTACTGAAGAAAGCAGACATAAAATACGTACGCAAAAACAAGTTAATTTTTGAAAAGTGGTCAGGTACGACATTTATAGGGTATAGAAAACAATAATATAGTATAAATATGGGTGTATAATATTTATTAGCACAGCTTTATTCATGTAATATCTATTTAATAATTTTTATTCTGCATTAGTTTAAAGAGAGGGAGGGGGGAAAGTTAATTCGAGTATATATCGCAATATATGAGCAATGTATCACAAAATAATTATAGTGGCTGCCTACGTTCAAAATGTAACAGACACTGAAAGCTGGTTGACTGCACTTAAAAACAAGAAAGTTAAATTCAAAACATATAAAATTGCAAAACATTACGGAAGGAAAAAAAACAGGAACAAAAAGGGGTGAAATAAAAATACTAACGAAATATTTAACTTCTTACGTAAATCATTCAATACAGCTCAATAGCGATGAGATGGGAAACAGCACAATTCATTCCACTTGAACAAAGCACTCCAAAGAGGTCAACTTCACTATATAGTTTGAATACAAATGAAAATTAATTGACAGAACAGAATTCTCACTAATTGCACTGAGAAATAAGAAAAACAATTAAAAAATTAAATGAAAAACAATGAAAAATAAACTATACTCATACATAATCAGCACTATCGTAAAAGACACAGCTCAATAGCAATGCAATGTATCACAAAGTAATTAAGGTGGCTGCCTACGTTCAAAATGTAACAGACACTTAAAGTTGATTGACTGATTTAAAAATAAGAAAGTTAAATTTAAAACATATAAAATTGCAAAACATTAAAGAAGGAAAAAGAAAACATTAACAAAAAGAGGAAAAAATAGAAATTCTAACAAAATATTTAACTTCAAATGTAAATCAATCGACACAGCTTAATTCCGACGCAATGGAGAACGGAATATTTCATTCCACTTAAACGTATCGCTCCAAACAAGTCAACTTCTCTATATAGTTTGAATTCAAAAGAAAATTAAATGACAGAACAGAATTCTTACCAATTGCACTGAGAAATAAGAAAAAAAAATTAAAAAACTAAATGAAGAACAATGAAAAAATAAACTATACTCACACAAAATCAGCACTATCATAAAAGTCACAGCTCAATAGCAATGCAATGTATCACAAAATAATCAAGGTGACTGTCTGCATTCAAAATGTAATAGAGAACTGGAAGTATCATTAATGACGCGAGTAATATAACACTACCAAAATACAATACTAACGTTAATTGCAGTAAGAAGAACTGAACCTTATCAGTGCGAAGTTTTGATTTGTAAAAATATTAATAATATTAATAAGGAAATAAATAAATTCTGCGTGAAATTAATGAAAAAGTAAGTTGTAATTTGTAAGCAAAATCATAAACATCCCGCAATAATACTATCCGAATGTTGCCAAACTTACAAAACGAAATTTTAGTTGTTAATAGAATAATCATTAAAAAAACGATTTATTCGAAAAATAATCCTAATTATGTATCAGAGAACAAAAAAATAGAAAACTATTCCAATCCATAATGATAATTACAGTAAAAATATGTAATAATCCCGAAAAAACTGTGCGTAAAGCATACATTTTCGCATTCAGAGAGGAACGTAACGTCATATGACATCATAACACCGAAAAATCAATTCAAAATTAAATTTCATTCCCTATATAGGGAATTACGAAATAATAAGTACATAAAAACCCGTCTGGATTAAAATGCAACGTTATGTCAAAGTTTCAGATCAAATGCTCCAGTAGTTTCGGAGACTTGTGGCTTTGAACAAACAGACATTACAATTATATATATATATATAAGGTACTTATGTTAGTGATACTAGTGCAGATTATATAGCCACTTGGCAGTTTCAAATGTCAGTTTTGAAATTAACACATTATAGAAACTTTTTTGAAAAAGATGCTAAGAAGGTAGTCTATCTTTGAAAATACCTCTACATTTATATAAAATTGTTTTCCTGTGGTTCTTTGATTTGCTCACTTGGCAGCTTTTATTTTGATTGCCATTGTCGTTGAAGTGTATTGCAGTGTTGATTCTTTTAGGTGTTTAAATGATCTTCTATATCATAAGTTTGATTCTCTAAAATTGTTTATAATTAATTCATGAATCACATTATTTTTTTGGAAACTTTTAGCTAGCTCAGGTGATATGGCCACACATTCACCACAAAGCAAACAATGGTTGTGTTACTTTCACTAGTGGCTATAATATCTGTATTGAACTTTCTTTGCTGGAAATATTCATTACGTTTAATTTTATGCTTTTTCCACTCTTTCTCATATATATCATCTTTTCATGATCTCAGCGATGTTCGCCGTTTTTATTAATCATTAAACCGAGGCATTTAAGCTCATCTTAAGCAAAGTGGCATTTCTTTGCATTTAGTGTTTTCTTAATCCAATCGCTCAAATAAATTTACCCAAAACAAGTTTGAGAATGTTGTCAATAGCTCATTAGAAAGCAGTACCTGGCCAAACGAAAGGCATGTGATGCAAAAGTGACCTGTTAGAAACAAACAGCATTCTGGAACATATCCGCTGCATTTATCCCATTTAAGAAACCAGATCGGTGTTCCAAAGTATACATAATATTGCAGTGTGGAATATTCATAATCATGTTTCAGATAAAAGGAGCGAGGATACTTCCTCATTGCACTTAGCTTTCGATAATATCCCACAAAACGAACCCGCCTATGGAGAATCTGTAGGTTTATCATTATTTATCCAACAGCAGGGGAGCTTGCGGACACGGTACAAATAGTTATACTTTCAACATTAATAGTCAACATATTACCCATCAAGCACAAAATTAGGGGGATTGAGGATTGATATCTAGAGCATATAAATTTGGATTCGATTCTCTTCAAACAGAAAAATAGAACTGCAGTCAAAAGATTAATGAAATGTGTCTTTTTCATTGCCTCTTTTGCTTTAGTGTAGTAAAATTTGGATGAAAAATGGATTTATCGAGAAAATAGGAAAACAGTCTAACTACCATTCCTGGACATTTTCCACATAAACAAAAGGGGTTAAGCCTAATATTTAATTCTAAAGTTAGAATGAAAATTCTTTTGAAAACAATAAGGCGAACTAAAGTTGTCATGTTTCTTTCCTTTTTTAACTTTATTTCAGCCATAATAAGTTCAGTTCCCAATAAGAAAGGATCTGTTACATTCATCTAAAAATTTTTTATAAGTAGCTTAAAGGTAAATTTGAGAGACAGGTAGAGAGATTGGATGTCCGTCTAATTTCTTTTCTCCTCAAAAGAGTTGTATACCTCTTTAATGATGACGGTCGTTTTTTTAAAAAAAATCCAGTAAATTTCCTTTTTCATAATTTTTAATAACTTGCGGCTGACAATGAGAAAAAGGAAATATATGAAGAGCTGTTTTGAACTATGCTACAGCTTTAATCATATTTTTTTTTGAATGTTTTCAGGGTTTTTTTAAAAAATTATATATAAAACTCTACTTTAATTAAGCTATTTGTTGCATTTAATTTTATCATTTAATTGCACTTGTACACTTATTTTAATTTATATTTAATTTTATGATTTTCTGGCACTGTACGTTTCTTCCAAGTGGTATGGATATTGTGCTCCCTGTGGAGGAAAATAGTTGTTTTGTCAGCAGCAAGTGTTTCTGGCTCGTGGATCAGACACAGAACCTAGAAGTTAAAATTCTTATTTAACTTGTCAGAAGAGATATCTTTCAGCCCAGCATGGTTAGAAGCATGACAAAAAAAGACTAGGTTAACATTTTTGATCCCACTGGTCCAGGATTCAGCTGAGGTATGAAGGTCACCACAATTATTTCATCTCCACTCAGGGAAAATTGTCCAGCAATAAAGTGGTAAATCGGGACCCTAAACACTATGATGAAAGCACAGCCTACTACTGTTTGCATAATACCCTCGACGCAAAACTTGTACATGCAGTAAACTGGAGACCAACCACACAAAATCCGACCGAGTATATTCGGACGAGCACGTGTCGCACAGAGGCCAGCCACTCATCATGAAGACAGACTGACGACCTTAAATGGAAACTTTTCAGAAACCAAATAACTCTGTTTAGACTGAGGAGGGATGTACAACAATACTTATTGGCAAAAGAAATCAAACTTCTCAATACAAAAATAACATGATTAACTGTCATCTCATCACGATGATAATTGAAGGGGGGAGAATGTAGCGACTCTCGTCAAAATCAATGTCAGAGTTTAAAGTCTTACTAACTGCCGAAGTCACTTTCGTTTTATAGCCCAATAGTTAAGGCATTACAAAAGTCAGCCGATCAACGATCTTCTTACGAACCACTGGTCCAGGGTTCAAGCAGCAGCTGGCACCTATATATACTAACACTCACACTCCTACAGGACACGGGGTAAGAAAACGTAGCAACCACGAACAATATAACGTATGTTAATTATAGTTATATTATATTGTTACTGAAAGATGTATGTGTACTTAGTGCTCTGCAGGATACCCTCCAATCTGTAAAAACAAAACTTAGCATTTCATTAGTGTAAAACTTTGTGACGTGGGAGTTCTTGCCATGCTAGGTGCCTCATGAAAACCATAAACAATGCAGTCCCATAAGCAGGTGTCCTGAGTAATTTTGATCGATTATATCTCGATACACAAAAAAAAAAAAAATGATGACATCAAGGGAATCTCATGTATGGTGCAAAAAAAATTGGATAAGAAATTATGTAGCTGCAGCAATAGAAAATAATATAGAAAACCTGAATATTGTTTCAGAGTTACATAGTTTTTAAGGTAAATGAAAGTTAATTGACCTACTCTCGTCGAATGATACCAGCCACCACCGACGGGCGCAAGGTGATAAATCTCCTGATTGTCCCCTGGTATTTCTTGCCAAATTTGCTCATGTTGTGGGCTGGGTCATCAACATTTCCTGGGTAGATGCAGCTTCCCCTCCCATCCTATCCCAGGCAGCATGATTGAAGGGTGTGCTGTCCTAAGTGTTTAACAAACCTAGAACAGTTCATGGCAACGCGTGACTTACGTGGTCTGGCATTATCTTGTACCGAGCAAAGGTCAGTGCATATGAACGGCATTGCGAAAGGTCTCAGAATATCGTTACGACGCTGCTGTGCTGTAAGTGTATAATGACGACTTAAAAGGGTCTGACGCCGCAACCAATGGCGTGCAATGAAGTGAAAGCAGTACATGGACTGGAAGCCAGTTGATCACTATTTTACTATACTTTTGATCAGCATCATTTCTGCGCAATCACCACTGCCCTTAATCTAGCTTGAGCGGGCGGAGGTGTAGCCGTGGCGTGAGTGGTCGGTACGAACATGGAATTTCTCTCTAATAGCCATCTGGTTGATCATGTTGGACATTATTGTGTGGGTCTCACGTTTGATGGTTGATAACGATGAATCAGTCGCTGTGACAGTTGATCTGACAATTACTCTGTCCTCCCGATCTGCTGAGACCCTAGGGCGATCGCTACCATCAGAATGCTGAAATTCACTACTGTCCACCCATTCTTGCTGAAATCTTCTAATCGCCGCATCGCTTTGACCCATATGACAAGCAATTTTTCAATTTACCCAACCTTCCTCTTTGAATCCAATGATACGACCTCTTTCAAACTCTGACAATTGCTCGTAATGAGCTAGAATTGTACAGCGAGGCATTTTTTCCGTCGTTGAAAGGTATCCTAAATCGTATTGCAACAGAAAATGAGACCATCAGATTGAGAATTGTTTCTTATAAACACCTTTTGAGTTTCTTTAATACACCTTTCATCCTACTCGTTGTTTCACTGTTCTGTCTCTCTCTCTGATACAACCCCCCCCCCCCCTGAAACTCTTTTGACACAAGAAAGTGCCATCTATTGGCGTGTACACAAAGAAGAAAATACGTTAAAAATTTTTATTACTATTCATAAATTAAAAGATTCTGCACTTTCTGTAATGCCTTCCTTTTTTTAATTGGCATTTTTATGTTTTAAAAGACTGCTTTCTTTATCAATTCGCATGTATGCTGGTTTTTCGTGTTTTTTCGTATTATTCTAATTATTGTTTTTCGATATCCCGCACTGTATGAAGATCATGCTAGGATTTTCCGAAAGGTATACTCGTTCGCATAGCTTTATGGGTCTGTTTGACACTTCGTAAAGTCCCTTAAATGGCATATAATGGTTTCTGTTGCTCCATGTTTCACGCGATTTTTGTGTACAAATATCTCTTTTGGACGCTTCAACTAAATTATACTAAGTGAACTTTCATTAGCTTCTTATGTTCCACAAATGCCACACCTTTCTAAAACTTCATTAGAAGCAAGTCGTTGGTAAATTGGAAGGGTGTGAGGCTAAAAACTTTCATTTATTGGTGTTTCCCCATGCAGTTTGTGAGAACCTGGTTCCCTCCTTTCCTTTTCTATTGCAGATTCATATAAACACCAAGAACCACCACCCATTGGACATTTTAAATGTTGAGGCATTTTGTCAATCGAAATATTGTGATGCAGTGTGGCATATATTGCTGTTTCCATAGCAAGAGTATCAACTTTTCTTTATATCTTCTTCTGATAATATGAAAATAATTTATTTGTTGCAGTTTCTTTCAAGGCTTCTTGACCTTTCTCCCCTGAAGAGATGCCCTGTGCTCTTGATTCCTTGTCAACATTCCGTAGAGCAGTGCCTAACCTTCTACTGACGTCGATAACGCATTCCTTTGTTTATTTGGATACTTCTCCGATAGACATTTCTTTCAGATAGATAATTGAAAATCCGCGTGTCAACCAACTACCATTAAAAATACCTATGTTGATAAATAGGACATCAGCAGGTGCTTCGTATGCATTTCGTATTTCACAGTGTACTTTTATAAGCATCGTCTTTACAGCAACATCATAACTAGTCTTTGGGAAGAAGTTTCTTACATTTACTGCATGTCGTCGAAGAAACAAGATATTTATGTCCATACGAAATTTTTCAACTGCCTTTTCCAGTGTAATAGAATGCTTGTGTGGCCCTTAACTTGATATCAGTTATAGTATTTTTTGTCTTTCATTTTATTTTTCTGCAGCAAGCACAAGTGTTTGTAGTACAAGAATGGTAAGTTAAATTTAATGTGTTGGAAAATCCTAACTTTTTCCTAATCCTAACATCAAAGGTTTTTGTCACATTTCGGGCATTTCAGTTAGTCAAACATTTTGCTGGTTTGTTCATAATATAGAAATTCCCAAAATCGGAATATTCAGTATTTAGAAAATGTTTTTCGACGGCTCTAGTATTTGTTTGAAATACTTCATTTCTTCGGTGCTCAAATACATACAAATATAAATTTAAAGCTAACTGTTCAAATAAATTTCTCTTCAGATTTCTTATAAAAGTTTTGACTCTTATTTTTATAGCTTAATTTTCATCATATCTAGTTGCAGATTAATTATGATTTCTGAAGAAATGTCTTGCTTAAGACGGCATTTGGATTAAGGAAAAAAAGTTATTTTGTGTCAGCCATAAGGATGAAGATTTCGTTGAGAGTACGAGTATGATGGATTCAAAAAATCATTTGCGGATGGTTCTCGGAAATGGTAAAAAAAACTTAAAATTTTAAGATAATGTTGCCCGAAACACCTGTTTAATAGCGTTATACAAAAGTAATGGTTGGCTTCTGCTGTCATTAGTAAAAAGGGAGTTAATATTATTGTTTGCTGTAAAATTCAAATTGTTTGTTTAACTAGAGAAAATAAAAAAAAAACAATTATTGAATTTTGTAATAAAAAAAAACTTAGTTTCATGAATTTTTATCTCGATATGACTCCTTTAGATTATTTGAGCAGTTTCAGTTTTTTTTCATTTACTGTAGATGCTTCAAAAATAATTGCAATTAAAATAATAATTTTAAAACATCCGTTTTACCATCTTTCTCTACCGACACACAAAAATATTATGTATTTTAATCTTTTACAGATGGTATACACTTATTTTGCATGACCATGTGTCTTATTCGTCATGCGCTTTTTCCTCTTTTTCCATGCTTTGTGAGTCAGTCAATAATCGGTGAATAAATTTTCAAGCATTATCGTTGTAAATTCCCTGTCAGCGAGCAAAGTGAAGAAAACATTTCAATAAACACGTTTCGTAATTTGTCTTAAGGAGTTCAGCGAGGCAATTCATTTGTGTAAAGTGAATTATTCTCATACATACTGCAACTTCAAAGAAGAAGCTCAAGTTCATTTCTCCTGTTATGTTATTTTTTGTTTCACGTGAAGATCTTTCAGGAGAATCGAATTCAGGATGCATTTGTGTAGGGATTGAAAGTAAAATTAGTTACTCAGATTCACAGATACTAAACTGCTTATTGCAACGGATTCATAAAGATCATCTCTCCTTAGAAGAATTTTGCTCAAGTGGCTGAACATTTTCAGTCTTAATGTGTAACAGAAAAAAAAAGCAGAAAAGAACTCCCATGTGCTGCCTTCTTAAAACTATTAGAAATACGGCAAAGATCATTCAACACCACGATTAAGTGTCATTGTTGCTATATTAGCAGGCTTATTGTTTTTTTAAAAGACTGTTTATCAACAATTTATTATATTTCAAAACGAAATAGCAAATCATTAAAAAATTCCACTGTTTCTGAATACATTTCCGAAGTAAGCAGCGTAAGCCCATTTTTTTCAATGAAAATTAGGAAATTTCTTCACTGATAAATCTTTTATACATTATAGTAACAAAATTTTATGTGGAAATTGTTACGTTAATTGTATCAACTTTTCCCATTTTTAGTCAAATGAGAAAGAACCAGTGTTCACAAAAATTTATTTAACATTTCCCCCCCCCCCTCCCCAGATTTTCATTCTATAATTAAACTTAACACAAGAAATACTCCTATTTTTACTGGTTTAAATTCTTGAAGAGAGGCTGAAATGGAATTGAATGGATGGTGTTCAATTGAATTGTATTTCAATATAAAAGGCTTACTTAAAAATTCTAGTACGTTGCGCCATTTTGGGTAAAATAACCATTCAAAAAAAGTCCATCTGCTACTTATGATTTCAAAGCAGTTTATTTCATCTTCCTGAGGAATAAATGTCTTAAAAATTCAATGAAAATCTTTGCATTTGATTGGTTGTTCTCTAACTTAACGTTAAGAAATAATACGAGCCTCGGTCAAATGACAAAGACGACGCCTGAACTAACACCTACCTCTCCAAATTTCCCACTGCGCCATGTAATCCTCGACAAATTAAACGGGAACTAATTATGCTACACGGCAAATGTTTGGTATATATCTCAGGGCTTGAACCCACAACTCAACGGAAACAACGTTGGCCGCGGATTCGCAACCATGACACTTGACTACCAAGGTCGAGAACATTAGCAACGTTAAATAATACAAGTGTAAAAATAGAACAATAAACTGTTCAAACTTTTGACTTTTCCATTGTTAGATTCTTAAGCAGATTACTAAAACTGACTGTGGATCTCAAAAATATCGGTGCATGTTTACACACGCGTGAACAACAATAATAACTTAAAACCATTCTTATGATGGGTTATTTTCCAGTAAACGTTTAATGCGTAGTAAAGAAAATTTATTTTCAATATAAATATAAATTTTGCATTATTATGTATCACATTACATATTTTGATGTTATAAGTGCAATTCAGTTGCGTTCAATACAAAAATAAAACTGGAGATACTTAACATTATATATTATAATAGAATAATTGATTTAGCGATATTAAATTATGTGTAGCCAATTTACACACACCTAACATTAAACAAAAGTCATGCTTCATAAAGACATTTTTAGAACAAAAGTTTTCTCATCACAACGTTCGCCTTGGTTTCTTAAGCTTAAGTAGGATGACGAAATTCCTTTGTACGTAAGAAAAAAAGGGTGATAAATTTTGCGAAGAGTTACTTGAACTGAGACACATGAATATAGAACGTCATGTCTTATATCCTAATGTAC
Organism: Nephila pilipes; assembly: GCA_019974015.1. NCBI lineage: Eukaryota > Metazoa > Arthropoda > Arachnida > Araneae > Nephilidae > Nephila > Nephila pilipes. Next base: position 12,318 of record BMAW01106543.1, read on the forward strand.
AGCAGACTGACTTGATAGGCTTCGGAGATGCTTCTAAGGATGCGTATGGCTGTGTTATTTATATTGTTTTAGTATCCCAGACAGGGGAAATCAGAGTGTCATTCCTTTGCAGTAAATCACGAGTGGCACCCATAAAGGACATGACCATCCCGAGACTGGAATTGCGGGAGGAAGAATTACTTTCGAGCCTTTTAGACAAAGTTCGAACAGCTTTGGACTTGGAAAGCCGTGGAGTATACAGTTGTGTCCGAGTGTAGATATACTAGGAGGTAACTGTAGTTCTTGCATGGGTTGCTTCTCCACCTCTAACTCTTACAGTTTTCGTGGCAAATCATGTAAAACACAACGAGAAAGAACGGAAGACTTCAGATGTAATCATGTGAATACTAATGATAATCCAGCTGACTTAATATTCCGAGGTGTTAGTCTTGAAAAAATCCACACCTGAAATTGTGGTGGAATGGACCTGAATTTTTGTCAAATATTGAGTGTTCCAAAACTAAACGTGAACATTTCACCTCTTGTGAAACTGAACAATTTCAACAAGAAGTAAAAGAGAACTGTAAATTTCAGAACAAAGAACTTATTCTCTTTTATGAAATTTCTAGTTTTGATTATATTTGATATTATTAATTCTTATTTAAAATTAATAAGAATTTTAAGTTTTGTCTTCGGATTCGTCTCAAATATAAAGGAGTGCACCAAAGAAAAAGGTTCCTTAACAACTGCAGAGTTAAAAAGAGGTTAACTGTTTCTTATAAAATACGTAGATAAGCAAGCATTTTCTGGGGAGAAAAAAGCTTTGACAGAAAATAAGAGAATTAAGAACTTCATTGTTTATCCCCTTTTACGGATGATGAAAGTATTATACACATAACACTAATTTACCAAATGATAGGAAACAACCTATTTTGCTTCCTAAAAACTATAAATTTACTGAAATGATTTTTGGACTTTCATTTGAAAAATTACCATGTTGGGACCCAAACTTTTTTTATGGGCTATTCGTCGAGAATACTATCCTTTGGGAGGGCGTGATATTGCTCGTAAAATTCTTCACAACTGTGTAACATGTTTTAAAGCTATACCTAGGGAGATTAATCAAATTATGGTACTTTTACCTAAAGAGAGAGTAACCATCAATCCTTTCTTTTTTAAAACTGGTTTAGATTGCTGTGGCCCATTCTCAATAAAACATAAAAATCAGAGAAAAGGTATATATCAGAAGATTTATGCTTTCATATTCGTTTGTTTTTTAACCACAGCAGTACATTGTGATTTAATTACAGAATTATAGGCAAAGACTATGATTGCATGTTTAAAAAGATTCTTTGCTCGCCGAGGTTTGTCAGCATAACTTTTTCTGACAATGCTACAAATTTTCGAGGTGCAGCTTCGGAAATAAAAGAATTATTTGCTTTGTTCAAAAAAACGAATGTTCTTAACTACTTGTAAAGAGTAAAATAATAGTTGTGGGGAACCATAAACTCACATTTGAAGAGTTTCTTACAATAACTAATGAAATTGAAGCAATTTTAAATAGTCCTCCTCTCACATCTTTATCAAACGACCCAAACGATTTTAGTGTTCCTAGCAATTTTTTGATTGGCAGGCCATTTAATGCTTTACCTGAGATTGATCTATCATATATTGAAAATAATAAACTTTCCAAATGGCAACAGTTAACAAAATTTGCCCAAATTGTGTGGAAATACTGGTCCAGAGATTATTTGAATACGCTACAACGATCTAAGTGACATTTTAGTAACACTAATAATAAACCAGGTATGGTTGTGCTGTTAAAGGAAGATAAACTTCCTTTGTGTGCTTGGTCAATTGGAAGAATTGACAGTGTCATTTATGGAAAGGATGACAAAATTCGAGTAGTGCAGGTCAGAATACCTAAAGGCATTTATAAACGAAGTATTTTTAATGCGTGCATTTTACCAATTTCAGATATGATACAGATTATTTTGTATTGGCTATTGAAATTGAGTGGTTTTATATCTCATATTTCCTAGATGATTAAGTGATTATATTATAATATTAAATTCAATGTAACTGATGAAATTTTTATTTTAAATTCAACTTGTTGTACTTTTTGTAAATTTATTTGAAACCTTGTGGTTTCAAGGTGGGGAGTTTATACACGCAACTAGATGGCGCTTTCTTGTGTCAAAAGAGTTTCATGGAGTTTATTTTTGTATCAGAGAGAGAGAAAGAGAGAACGGTGAAACAACGAATAGGATGGAAGGCCGTCCGGCAATAAATATTGTTTGTGAAAAGAAGTGATTATTGCATTCTATATGCCTCTACACTTTGTAATTTGCTTACATGTATTATATTTAAATTTAGGGAATTAATATTAATTATTTCATAATTTGGGTCTTATTTACCATATATTTTTTAAAGTGGTTTTAATTATTATTATTTTGCATTTTCCTTCATTTTCCCTCTTAGTCAATTGTATTCAATGACCTAAAAATGTGATCAGTTATAAAATATATGTACTGAAATCAAAAGAAGTAGGGAATTTGCTTGCTTTTAAGAGAAATAATTAGTAAATGACATAATAAGCATTTTAAGTTAATTGAAGCGTATAATACTGAATTTTTGAGAGTAATAAACTTTGATAGAATTTTTCACAATTTGGGTTTCTTCGATACATCAATGTAAAGAAAATGCTATTTCTTCCACAAATATTTAATAATCACTTCCATTTTTTTTCTGTGTATTATATGTAATGCATGTAATAAAATTAGAAATTCATTTTGCAAAAAAA